>JAHZNI010003736.1:0-30737 GCA_027744415.1 Seira ritae | reverse complement strand
GTCGTCATGACGACGATGACGATGTTGACAAATCCCGAAATAAAATATATACTTAAAATAGAAGTTGTTTTGTGGAACTGGAACTGTAAGATAGAATATATTGTCGTTGTCAAGATTTTTTTTATCTGACTGCTTCACTGCTGAAGTCTAGTGGTAAGTTAATTTTTATGAAGTAATTCACCGGATGTAGCATTTTCATTGTCAATAAGTAGTCAATAAAATCCTGGTTTTCTCATTACGGAGAAGCTTTCAAGTTGGTTTTGGCAATGACTGAAAGAGCTGAGAGCCATCTAGTCGAGGTACGACTACTTTCTGAGAGACGAAGAAGCAACAAAGACAGATAGCGAAGCATGAATGTACTGTACAGACAGAACTAAATACGCGCTCCTTGAGATACGCTTTCTTTTGAAATGATAACGGTAAGTGTTAGAGCTTGCCCGTGGAGATGGGAGTAGTGGCGGATGACAAGCTTGCTGTGTGCACGCATAAACAAAGGATGACTCTTTAAATGGAAAACATGAGCATGCAACTTATTTTTACGGTGGGCTATGAATTGCGTGTCCACTTACTTGGCTCATTAAACTCCATAAGTTTATCTTCCTTCCCCAGCTTCTCGCTCATGAACGCCTTCGAGAGGAAGTTGTTCTCGATATCGACCTTGGAAGAGGGAGTCGTAAATCCCCAGTCCCAGTCACTCTCATCCACAATCCAAGTCATTAGATCGGATGCGCGAATTATCACTTTGTCTTGGAGTGCGATGACCTCGTCCTGCAAAAATAATGATAATTAATCATAATTATTACTTTGAAAAGTCATTTGATAACTTGTGAGAAAAGTAATCTTGAAAGTATGTTTGTCGGGGGTTTAGGATGGAAAAGTATTGTAGGTTTTGCAGAAAAATCATTTTTGAGAGTAGGCATGGTTAGTGCATATGAATAAAATGAGTCGAAGATGTAGAAGAAAAAATTTACTAATTAATGAAAAGGATGACAGAAATGTGACAAAGAGAAGGAAGCAAAACTTTTTCCACCTTAAGGAACCTTCCTGTTTTTCCTGAAATAAGATGGAGATTCATAGAATAGAAAAGACAATGCGACGAAAATAATAGGAAAATGGCTGGCAGCCATAACAATGCTCTTTGCCTATTTAGGCAGTCCAATAAAATTAGAGAGGTGAAGTTTCCCTGAAATATGATGATGAAGCTGTAAAAGTAAAAAGTGTGAGAAAAGAGAAATGCGCAAAACGACCCAGGTATGTAAGTAAATAGAAACGTATGCATTCATTTCTTGTAGGACATGCTGGAAGAACTCAAGAGCACTTTTATGAATATTGCATTATCCCACAAAAAAAAACTTTTCCTTTTACAGTTCGTCGGACCACGAAAGAAAGAATGCATAGAGATAGATGATGAAAATGTGTTTTCAAATTAAACTTTCTTCCTAGAAACATTACCGTCGGTTGGGAAAGCTCCAGCTTGGGTGGCTGGGTGTCATGATGCAGGTCATGCCATGCCAGAGCCAGGCCACTCAAAATTTTTATTTTTGAAGTGATTGGAGAAACTAAAAACAAGTTAATATAGTGGATTATTGGAAGCGTCTGTGTCAACATCTTGAATGCACTCCTTTGGTCAACAGACTTTAAACGAAGTTAAAATGACAAAATACATGGCTGTCATCAGAGGAAATAGGAGGAAGAAAGGAAAACTCCGTACTACTTTAATTGGCGACGACGCCATCGCCGAACAGAATGAAAGAGGGAGAGAGAGAGTTTTCTTCCTTCCTTCCCCATTTTGTTCCAGAAATTGAAGCAACAGAAGGAAGACGAGTTGAGAGTGAGGTAGCAAGTTTTTTAAACTTTTTCCTTTAACATTCCTTCTTTCTCTTCTACTTCTGAACTTATTCTTTTTTTACTATTTTTCTCTTTCTCAAAAAAGAACAGAAGAAAACACCCAGGGAGAAATGGATTTTAATCGAATCCGCCAGTGAGAGAGTAGTGCCACCAGCAGAAGATATATCTGCCCCAGTCATACGGCCAATTACACGTCCCTTTTGGGAGCTCAGCTTAGGAAGTGTTGCTTCCCTATTCCATCCTTATTGATAAATTAACCTTCAGAAGGGAAAAAAATGTTTGTCGATCAGATAAAAATATGGAGCTCAGCTCAGGTGTAGTTAAAATCTGATGCTAACTATTTAGTTTCCAAACAACAGGAAATACAAAGCCTGGGAGAAATTGGTGTGGTCCTAGTGTTTGGAACATGACGTCCTGTTAAAGTCCACAGGAAGCTTGGCTCGTCTCCATAATATTTATATTTATTATATCTGTACAATGCATATCTATACCAATCTGTTCTATCATAATGTGCCTTCCGAATGCATAAAAGCTTGGTTGGCCCTGTAGTCCTGTAGTACTTAGATGGAATGAAATGGGTTTCTTTCGCGCCATTCAACCAATAAGCATGTATGAGTATAGGAGACAATGGGGCCATATAAACGATTTTTATGCTCTCCTTTTTATCATCCCACATGCAATGCAATGCAATGCGATTCGTGCAAGAGAGGAGATCAGCGTGGATTTCCAAGATGCTTCAAATGACTTGGCTTGGCGGCTATGCAAAAAAAATCTGGACTAATATGATAAAATAAGCTTTAAATTAACTTAACTCGCGATGTCGGAAATAAAACAGTGTGTAGGGAGGTGAGCAAAGTGGAAGTGAGAGATCTGGATCTGTATTTGTTTTAAGTAGGCACGGACACTACGCCACACTCGGATTTATCGATTTCTTGAAAATGAAATCATGTAACCTCTGCAATGAGTGTGGTGCGTCTGAATTGAATGGAATCAGTTTTCAATACGCCGGTTTTACTACCACTACCAAGAATGCATTACATTTGTGGCACATACTATGTAAATAATCAAAAAACGAAACAAAGTTTTAACAAACGAGCACAATATATTTTTTAACCTGGCTCTCTGTTCAAAAACTTCCTTTCTCCGACTGGTTGAGGAAAGTGATTGTCATAGTCATGTCATTCGGTTGCTCGTGTTTTATGGTAATTTCCGTCACAATGCATTACATTAGAAAAGATAATATGACACAATATGATAATATGATATCAAGATTATATTAAGTATGGACATGCCTTAGAGCCATTGTTTTTGGGTGTGTGTGGTGCCTACAAACCAAGAATTCTGCCGAATAGGCAAGAAGCAAATTTGCTTGTTTGTCATATAACCATGGATGGTGCTGCGAAGCTACCGTTGCATTCTCAAAACCGAGCTTTGTCATGGGTGAAGGCAGCAAAATGGAGAACGGAATATGTAGAATAAAAATAAGTTAGCTTTTTTGGTGGAAAACTACGAGATGGAAATGTGGCAGGAGAATAGTGTAAGAAAATGAAATGAAATTGACTCTGTGAGTTTTGATGCGACAAAGGTCTCTGAAGGAAGACGACAGGCAAAGCTAGAGCAAAGCATGTCAGGCCAGGCCACTATCGAATCGAATCATGCATGCATATCATCATCATCATCGTTATCATCTTCCTAAAAAGCCAATCAAACTTTGCCATTAAAGATCAAAGAAAAATATCGAAGATAAAAGTGAGCAGTAAGATCCCGAGGGTAAAAACACATTTCAGGGGAAAGAATGAGAAAAAAGATGAATGAAAAATGCGCACAAAGCACAAGCATTATGAAAATACATGGCATCACGACACAAGATTATTATAATTAATTTTATAGGTACATAATATGTGTCTTTCGATTCATTCAAGATAAGATACATATTTTGACAGCCAAGGATATCATTATCATATAACATTACATTGCAAATTATTGAAGCGCAACATCTTTTTCTGAAATATCTTGGGCTATATTTTTGAGACCTTTAATCGAGCAATTTGATCAAAATTGGATCAAACAATTCTGGAGAAGAGGATCAAATTGGTTCGGTACTTGCACATGGACCTTACAGTTTCCATAATATTCTCTTTTCAAAAGAGAGAAAGGAGCAAAGAGAAAGATGCACCGCAAGACGAGCAATTCAAGCTTGCTCACCGCTGGAGTGGAGTGAAGTACAATGGAATCCTCAAATTCCAATAAATCTCAGGGTAGTTCAAGAGAACCGCTTGCTTTTCACCTCAAACATGAACGCGAGATGAGGAGAACAAGTGAAAATTGCAAAGATAGAAAAACAATGCATACCGACTACAGACTACATACTTGCCTATCTAAGAAAACATTTAAGATTTGTAATTGGTGCCTTAAATACATAAACACTCGAGATGAAATAGGTGTGCAGCTTAGAAGGTGAACTAAATCCACAGTGGGACGAAGAATACGTTTTTTTTAGATTTTGAACTGAAGAATCATGTTACATAAATAGGAAGTGCTGTGCATTTAATATATATATTGCAGGAAGAGCCAAAATCGTTCTTATTTTCTCTCTTGTGCTCCGCAAGATGAAAATGAAAATGGAGGAAAGGACGAGAGATACATAAAAAACTCCACAGTATTTTTCTCTTTTCCTCTCCCCCCATCTGGTTAAAATGATCGATTTCAAAGTTGCTCTATGGAACAACATTAACTTTGTCTGAAGTCGAGCCAAGCCAAGGCAAACCAAGGAGAGAGATGAGAATGCACAAAAGGCAATATAAGAGGAGAAATGCCATTTTATCTCTTTTAGACTCAAGACAAGACAAAAGAATAAAAGGGAATTATACTTTAGTGTGTGTGTGTGTGTAGAATGAATCCATATAATATGCGGAGGGATTCTTCGAAAACAAATAAAACGCGGCAATTTGTCATTTTCCCGAAAGCTCGAGTGAAATATTTTATGCAAAAACGGAAGTCGGGATACGCAGCGAAGAATTTCACGGGCAGAATGCAATGTTCATCATCATCATCAGTGCAACTTCAAGGAATGATTTTAACAGGAAGCTCGAGACAGGTTAAGGGGAAAAATGATCATATTATGTACATGATTTAATATTTACTGCAACATAACAGCGTCCCTTCTATCCTTCCATTTTATGCTCAAGATGCATTAATAATATTATCAAATCAAAGCATTTCAAAGAGTTCTGTACATACCTACATATATGTACTATACTTATGAGTGGTCAAACAATACCTGTAATGCACTCTAAAGTAGGTAAACCCCCATGCTCATTTTACTTTGCTACGTCATGAAAAGAAGCCCAGCCCAACCAGCCACAATCTTTTTTTCAATTGATGACGATGATGATAATGATGATACATTATGGTCTCTGTCTGTTCTGCTAGGTAAAGTAAAGCTAGATCTACATTGATTGCGAATCTTTTATGAATATTATTTGCTTTACAAACGCTTCATCCTAAATTCCTATCAAATATGTCTACTTAATTTTTCCTATAAATCACAAAACCTCATTCGCAAGAATAAATGAGCAGCAGGAGAAACTGAGCGGCCGCCTGGGAATACATTGAGCTCGCTCGCTCACACACACACACTCTCTCTCAAATTACATTACATTGCGAGCATAAGCACAAGCGCTCTTATCCTTCCTTGTGGTAGTGATAAGCCGCCATGGTAGAGGAACACGTGAGTAAATTCATGATTGATTATTATCGAACAACATAAGAGCAAACTATAAGCTAGGTACATATGTAGGTATTTTGCAGGATTAAACTGTGACGGTGGATACACTCTCATGATTTGCCAGAAAAAAGGAAAGAAATTTTTTTATATTTGGAGGATGATAAAATGCACTCTTACACTTACAATCTAAAAAATCGTATTCAAAAAACGCTAAGAGCATTCAATTCACAATGATATCTTTTTAATTACTCCCCCTGAGTAAGTTTGATGAAAAAGAAATGAGGTAAGAGAAGACTGCGAGTGCAAGGCAGAGAGTAGCCATTTTTACTTTTATGACAATGACGTCTCCTCAAATTCAATGCAGCTTAATTTGTGTTAACTATGCTATCGTGAAATTCTATCGCGACATCAAATGGTACGTAAAGTGAAGCGTCCCCCCATTGCTCCTCTCTATCTGTTTTGCTTTGTACATACATCAACATCCTCAACAAACTTCCCGTGATGAAATAGTGCGTAATTGAATGCAATGCAATGTGCGTGCGATCGTGATAGGGAAAATGTACCTCTAGCTTTAGTGCTCGCGCGTTAGGTATGCACTGCACTGTGACAATTCACAACCACGCATTTAAAAAAAATAAGTCCACGAAAGTTTTGACTTCCTCCAAAGCATTGTTCTTAGGTCTTGACACCTCCTCCTTCATCTCATGTCAAGACAATATGAAACTGAAATAATCTCATGATTTTTATTCTAATGTCATTCTGCAAAATTAATTTAACAATGCCATAACGCATCATGAATTTTTTACTTGACTTGTTCTGCTCTTACTACACTACACACTGCGCATCACAGAAGCCAACTGTAAAAAAACTCATTTTATTCTGTGTTTGGCTTGGTCGGTGTGTGTGGTGTTGCAGCTGCCATTTAGAGAGTTTCTTCAGTTTTTTTCGCTAGTGCATCTGCTCACACACTGCGCTCATCCAATAATGCAATGCAATATACACATTTCTTTGAAAAAAATACCGAGCTTATGCCTCTTCCTCAGCGAAGTACACACACAATACATACAATCGACCATGTCTTTTGCCTAAGCCTGGCTGGCCTGGGCAACAGTTTTTTTATGATTGGACTTGTTATAAAGGAGTGAATGGGGTTTTTCGTTGTAATATTTTGGACATGGCATAATCATCATCGTCTTCTTTAGATGAGCAGCAACGTTTTTTTGCTCTCTCCTTTCTACCAAATCCATTATCATCAACATCATCATCATCGTCATCCAAATCCAAGGCATGCTCATTTTTAGGCATATATACAACTTGCGTAAAGAAATGAGCAAGTCCCCCTACTAAAACCAATCACGCACATTCACATTTACTGCCAATGCAGTGCATGCAACAAATTTTTTAAAAGAAAATGCCACAAAAGTGTTTGAGAAAAAAAATCACTAGAATGTTCGTATTCTATTCAAATCAGTTGCGAATGCGAATTGTGTAGTGTGTGTGTAGGTCCCCAGATTTCTATTATTTGATCATACCGGATCGCAATGCATCACATCACAGGTGTATAAACATCACGAGAGGAATGCCATTAATGCCTACACGCATTTCCCTCTGCATCCAATCACGACCATCATCATCATCATCTCCGTCAAAATCGTGTGTAATAATGACGATTGTATTTTAATACACTGCAGTAGAATAGAAGTCGAGTTAAACTTGTGTGTGATCTGTAAAAAAATGAATACGCCTATTTTCCCTCTGCATCACATCACATCAAACTCGAACTCGACTCACCAAAATGTGGTAATTATAGGATTCTTCTAGCGCTATCCATTTCTCAGTCGCTTTGTTCCTCTCTGAACTGAAGCCACATCCTAGAGCTTGAGAACAGCAACAGCATCAATAAAACTGCATAATGGGTTGTGTCAGTTTCGAGGTTGTTTAAGATGAATGCAATAGTAGTATATCCCGTATATCCTACTGCTCTCTTCTCACGATGATGATGATAATGATGACTATGACGTAAAAAAAGCTCTAAGCAAGTCTAAGCAACATCTTACGGAGTTTCGGAGGGCATGCATGAAAATTGAAACCGACTGACTGACTGAACGTTTGAAGGAATTCGAATGAATAGGAAGGACAAGAAAACAAAGCTGCTCGAAATCCTTTTGACTTTTCCTTAATGAAGATCAAAACAATAAAAATAATTATATCAATCTGAAACTTAAAAACTTTTCGCGTTTCACATTTGCACCCTCCAGAAAATGTCATTTTGGGGGCCAAGGCAGACGGGCATGGGTCTAGGTCCAGAGTGTAGGTAAAATTTATTTTAATTTTTAATTGAGACCTTTCTTCCTTGTTTCTATGCAGGAGGGAAGTACTTCCTTCATTCTAGTCGTACGTATTATTTTTTGCCTAAATTATTCACACATTTACTGAACCTTCCTTTCCCCGTTCAGACAATGGTCAATAAATGCGAACATTTTAGTTAAAAACAAGCATCTGTAGTAGCGCAGTGATAATGGCTCCTTTTGCGGACGAATATTGTGAATTTTATTACTGATTACATATAAGAATGATGTCAAGCAAGTTTTTGTTATAGTTATAAGTATACAGTATTATTTAGAGTATATGCCTTATGGCTTGTATACAGAGTTTAGGTTTATACATACGCACCTGCATAATTGCATTTTGTGACTTGATTACACTTCGCCATGAAAAGGTGAGTTACGACTGAGATGAGACTACGCTCCGCTCGCAGAAAACAAAAATGGAATTAGTGTGAGCCGTTAGCCCCGTCTTCCTACCTCTACTCTCTAGATCATCATCATCATCACTCTTTCTCAGCAAGAATACAACAATACAAGCGTACTCAAACTAAATAGGTATCTAAGAGTTTAGAATAAAGTGTCACGTCACGTCTCTAAAAAGATACTCATAAACAGGGAGACGTGTAGTTCAACTTCAACTTGTGACTTCCTCCCAAAATACATAGTGCATTTCAGTATGATTGAGTATGATTGCCTGCACATTGTCGACTCGATTGCTGTTCTCTATCTCTCAACAATAAAAATTGGCAATTGACGGGAGCGAGTTGTGAGTTTTAATTCACTCTACTAAAAAAGAATTTTCTCATCATTGGTGGTGCTGGGTGACGATGATAATGATGATGATGACGACGAGCCATAGTTTGATGTCAAATAGAGCAGAAAAGAAGAGAGAATTATGAACTGAGCTTTAGGCTATGCGCACGCTTCTGTAACCTTGTCAAGTTTAGAAGGGAATTTATAAAATAAAATCCTTCAATGATTTTTTTTTCATTATACACAACGCACAATTTGCGCAATCCAGTCCTAATATTTCATATAATCTAATTTAGTTTCATGTGCTCGCCTCTTATTCCGATTCCTGTGAAAGCTGCAGAGCTATCTTCTGGAAAGAAATGGGGAAAATATCGATCGATATGAACTTCCTTTCTCCACGAAAAGGAGGAAATGCTTTAAAAGCGCTTTTAATATATTGCATGGAAGCATTTAAGAAGACGAAAGAATTGACCATTCAAACAATACCATCCTAGCCGTTCTATTGTGTTTTCGTGGAATCACTTTGAAAGCTTGCGTTCTGTCGCTGTGTAAGTGTCACCATTCCATTTTCATTTTTTAAAGAAGAAAACGATAGGAATCACTGCCATCTCATTGTCATTGCATTCCTTGCTTGTCATCCTCATGAAATCATAAACAGATTAGTAGATCCATTACATATGAAGAATCATTGTTTCTATTGTCCATCCTCTTCCATTCTTCGTACAACCTCAAGGTAAAAGTAAATTCAAGTAGCCTTTGTCCAATTTTTAATCCGCTCGTTCCGGCGGCGAGGAGAATCATTTTCCAAATTACATAATACATATACATTTTGATAAGTTTTTCCTATTTTCTGCTGAGGTGAAGGGAACGTAGAAACCCGTTTTAGAAAATTACGAAACCACCTAGTTGAATTGAGAGGACCACTGGGTCTACTCTACACGTCTGGACAGAGAATCTAGATTTCCTTTGCATGGATTACATCTGGTTCTGGCTTGGCTTGGCTTTTAATGCAGCACCAGTCTCTAGTCCCTAGATACGTGATATCTCAACAGCAGCGGACGAAAAATGACTTGAATAGGCCAAAAAAAAAACTTTCTTGTTTGTCTTGCATGCATCATGCATTCCTATGGTTTGGTTTAGTTTGGAGCAGAAAGAACAGGCACAACAAATACGAAATATTTCATCTCCTTTCTATACAGTAACGTAGAAGTTTTAGGCATTGTACCTACCTATATACATACTTATATGCATTACCATTACCATATTATTCTTTTGCATAAAACTTTGACTTTGGCTTAAGCCATGTCATCCCAGAAATACTAAACGAGGGGAAAACTATGAAAACTTTTTTCATTTTTAATATTATGCATGGTTTTCCTACAACTCTCAAGGGTTTCTCTATTTTTTCAACTATTTGAGTAAAAGAAAGGCCACATCCGTGTGTGTATTCTCATATCGAAAAAAAAGCGTATTCTGGAGTAACAACAAGTAGCTCTTTTGGGATGAGGAGAACCTTAAACCTTTAATTACTCTAGTCATAAAACCCTCATTAGAGATAGCAGGCCAGATACCCTTCAAAAATATAATCATCGAAATTATTCATGTGACAGCTTCAACTTCGTCGACGTCCCACACATCCCATCAAAGTATGTTGTTGACATAATACTTTTAAATGGACAGTGTCAGAGTTATAATGTAATACATACGCAAGATAGTCCTTGGCCCTGCTCTGCCTTAAGTACTTTTTATATTGCAATGTAGGCTGATTAGGAAATACATGTATAGAATGCATAAGTTACATAAGAGATTCGATTCCCTGCTTTACGAAAACAAACAAAAAAGTTTTTTTATCAGCGTTTCTCCAAGTAGAAAATAGCAGCATCATATCCCTGATTTTTCTTTTCATTACAAAACTTTTAAGAAGAAGAAAATGCTAAGACTTCGTGCTCATTGCACAACGAAAATCCAAATCCTTTCAAACTTTTTTTTGTCTTTCCAATAAAATCTTCGATTTCAAATTTATTGTTTCCCTTTTTTCTCGCAATTCATTTGTCGGATGAAATATGAATTTGATATGTATTTTATATAAATGTACATGTATGGCTTCACCTCACAACAAGTAGATACCTACCTAAAACAAGTATAGTAGATGCAAGCACAGTACACATTTATGTACCTACAGCAGATGGGTCGTCGTAGGTCATACCTAAGTCCTCAATTTATTTCCTCAGATTCTTTAATAAGCACAATCTGCTGGAACTAGAACCTTGATCTCCATCCTTTTCTCCGTTCTGTCACAGACAAAAGCATGATAATTTAAAACTTTTCAGAGTGCTTATAGGCAATATAGCAGCGTAGCGTAGCCATCAGAATCAGAAGAGTAGTCTAGTTGAGTTGAGTGAGTTTCCTTTGACTCGAGTTCGCGGAAGAAACTACAACTACCTACATATCTGAGAGGAACAGCAGCAGCGGTTGTTGTACAAAAAAAAATTATAATAGTTTTCTCTTCTTTCTCTCTGTTTCCGTGTGTGCCACACTTTATAATACCGACCAACTCAACGAAAAACTATTACAAACAGAAGAGAAGGAAAACTAAGAAACTAACGCGATGCCATGCCATGCCATGCCATTCCAGTAAAGTTTCCCTACTTCGTTGCATACTATCCCTCCATTCAAGTAAAAAATGGTATAAACACGGTTACTACTGGCTCTGGTTACTTTCAAAACTCCTTTTGATAGGAAAAAGGCACATAATATACAAGAGAAGAAGAAGAGGAAGAAGAAGAAGGAATAGAAATAGAACGTTTTTTTATTCTCTGCGTCGTTTACACAGAGTTGGAGAAGGAAAAGTTGGTTATCAACTAAAAAGTCTCCTTTTGGCTCTAAAGTAAAGTAAGAAGAAGATATCGATCCAACTATTTCCACTAACCACTTCTATTTTAACATCAGCAAAAAAAATATGTAGCACACACAGACACACACAATAGTAATATCAGTCACTTACAAAAGAATACTTCCTTTTGTGATTTTATGATGATACAGATCTATGTATATAAGGTTCATGCATATATTATGTAGTTTCGTGGAATATGCTTCCCAAAATATAAAAAACAGCGTTCCCATGAAACTACATACTAATTCAAAATATATCTTATTCATATTCATATTCATGGTGTGCAATATTAATCCTCCACGTCCTTGTTAGGGGATCGAGGATGGATGCTCTCTGAATCCGATTCATCAGGGGCTAAAAAATTATTTTGACTCTTCGACAATGACAATGCAGTGCTGTGTAGGTATGAAAAAGATGATCACAATCATGATCCCCATACCAAATGATGATGCTCGTGACTAAGGCAATATCAGGATCAGGATAATATGTAATGTCATAGGATAACAATTTCCGGTTCTGCACATGCTGCTGCTGCTTGAAATTAATTTTTCTTTGTCTTATCTTTCGCACCCTTTCCATCATCCTAATTGTTATTTCGAGTGTAAACAAAAACGTAAACACTCAAATAAATTAATTCTGCCGCATCCATCTCCAGCAAGAAGTTCCCTTTTAGTCTTATTATTTCATCTGCAAATTAACTTCACGTTTCCAAGACTATCTCTGCTCCCCTTTGCGCGCTCGCTCGACTTATGTAGTTTCAGCTTCATCATTAATTCATTCCTTCCTCAACACAATAGATTTTTTTCAGAGAGTTCAGCGTAGTATAGGATTTCCACAATGAAAACTTTTTTCTTCATTCATTTCACTTTTTTTCGACAAAGTTTTTCTTGTTATGATATCTATAATATATAGGTACATATGTACAAAGTTAAGTAGAGATAGAGATTGAGAGAATTTTATTTGCTTAACTATTGTCATTATGCTTTCGCATTTTTTGCATCATCAACATAAAGAATCCACACTTGTATTCAAGTGAATAGTTTTGAAAACTTGATGATCGTGATGATGTTGATGATAATCGTTATGGTGAATACTGATAATCTACTCCGTATCTAAAAAGTTTTACTTTTAAAAATAAAATAATATAGGCTATGCAGACGTAGAGCGAGCCACGGAAGCTGAAGCTTCAGCGAAATTCTTGCTCATTCTCATATTCGTTCAGTAAGGGAAAAATTAGATGGAGCAGGGGAAAAGGGCAGAAGTCAGACGGAAAATCACCAAAATACGTATATTTTAGAAGGTAATACGTATGTACTGTACGTCAGTTCATGCAATGCACAACAAAGGCCACGCATCTCTCCAACTTTTCATATATTTTCAGAGGGTACAAGAAAGTACAGCTCGAGCACGAAGAGAGACAGAATTTCGAATGCAGGGACCGGAAGATCAGATCAGTCAAATCAAAACGATTTTTGTTGTTTCCCATGGGCTATGCCACGCCATGCTATGTACTTCCACTTCTTAATTTCTTTTTTCTGTGCAAAGTCCAAGTTTTAAAATGGGGTCGGAAGAACAGAATGAGAGAAGATGCCGCCGTTCGCAAAACTAAATATATTCAGTGTCAAAATGCAATGCATCCATGCCTGACTTTGGTCTTCTTTTTCTCTGTTGGCCACATGCAGATACAAATTTTTAGGCGACTTGGCCTGACATCGCCAATCTTAATCTTGTCACTCGCAATCTAATCTAATCGGATTCCTTCAGTTTTATGACGAAAAAATGAGCCCGTGCACAACCACAACCTCATCTTATCATCAGCACACGCACTTTTATGCACACAGACCAGACCTGCATTCAGCTTCTCGTTTATGCTATTAGATATTCATGCACACGCAGGATAATCTTGGCTTCCATCTTAGGTTGCTTTTAAGAGAGCTCCACTGTAAAATATATTATGCGTGTCTGCAGTGGCAGTGTTGCAACTTTATACGCAATGCATACTTTCCTAGAATTTTGCAAGTCGCTTTGCTCTTTCTTACTACCTCATCACACTCGATTGTCGATAGTGCGTAAGGAGGAAGATCTCGTTTCGCACTGCACACTTTTCTATATACCTAGCCAAAAGTACTTATCCTCACATTAACATACATTATTTATCATGTACTTATGCATTTCGTATTTCTAAAAGGATTTTAGATTTTTTAATGCTATTCTATTCTATTACAACATTGCATTGGCATATCTGCCCAGGTAGCAAGCTCCATTGATGCAATCATTCTGATTGTGACTGTGTTGTGCTCCCTCCATCCATTTGCACTTCTCCTCCATCAAACAACAAGCAAAAAAATCTCAATAGGAATGCTGTATTTTACTTTACGCTTGCTTCATGGGTACATATACATATGACATGACCACAGTGGAAATATGCGTTTTTTTCTTTTAGCCGGAGGCCATTTACTATGAAATGCGTACGTTCAACTGAGAACACTCACTTTATGTATTTTAGACTTTCTTAAAGCTAACAGTACTTTATACAAATGTTCTTATGCATTAAAAAATTGAACAAGAACGGAAACTGGTAAACGCATTTTCTCTTGTTGCTGCAATGCATTTTGCCTTTTCAGCTAAGGATATTTTTTATTCGCTAAGGTAACCCAAAAAACGAGCGCTTTACTCTTCTGCTGAAGCTGAACTTTTTCTTGTTTCAGGAACAGAATCTTGCTTTTGCAGCAGCAAAATGAGAAGAAGAATGGATGATTGCGATTGCGATTGTGAGTTTTTGTGCTCTGCGCTGTTGTGAGATCGAGATTTCATATAAATGCGACGGACGAATATGAGATCAAACCTATGACTTAGGTGCAAGATAGATATAAAAATTTGTATAATACATTGTAACGTATGTAATTTGAAAGGCTTTTTGTAGAAATAATAATAATAATAATATTGCAGAGAATAAGTTTGGTGCTGGTGCTGCTGTTGCAAGCGAGAGTAATAATAATATTACAGTCACGCACATTTCCTCTGACTCAAAAAAATATATTCATACCAGGCTCAGACCAAGTCAGAAGAAGAACAAGTTGGTGTTCAAAAAGCTAGTGGCTAGCAAACAACTGCGAAAACGACCAACGACTAGAATCTTTTTTTTCTAATGCCTCTAGATAGCTTGCTTAGCACAGCTAAAATGAGGAAGGAAAAAAAAAGTTGTTAAAAACAGTGGACCTTCTTATTTAAATGCTATAATTGCCATATGCAATGCATGCCTTCTCCAAATACATAAAAATAAATTCTGAATTAAATTGAAAGGAAAAACATTTTCAGATGACGAAACAAAAAATAATTTTTTGCTACGTTGTTACAGGATTAAGAGGAAAAAAAGAGAATTTATTGAAGCAATCAATTTCATAAAAGAAGTGGAGTAAGCAGATCACAAAAAATATGTCAGAAATAGCCTTGCTCTTTTTTGAAATGAAAGTTGATTTTTTGGCACTTGTGTAGAAAATAATGTAAAAAAAAGTTTTTTGGGAACGATGATGATGAAACTAAAGTGGTTTTTACAGATGTATGTACATACAAGTAGGAGTATGCATGTGGCTTTAAGTAGCTATCTACAATTTATATTATTCCACCTCTCCTTTTCAGTTTTTTTTATCCCTATTACGTTTGTCAACTTAAAGTGCATTCTATGGGACAAGAAAAAAGGGAAGGAACTGTAACTGTAACGAGGAGCAATATGCCACAATACATTTGATTTGATCCCTTGATGGCTCCCCCAGAAAGACCAATTGTGTTAAAAGCCACCTGCCAGTCAAATGCGTAAGCGTAAGCCACTTCGAAAAATATATAGAGGCCCTTGTTCATTTCTATGAAGAATGAAATGATGATGACGTTGTACGGTGTTTAATGTATCTGTGTAAAGACGGACGTAGGTACGTGTTCGTATTTATTCAGAAAGCATCTCGTCGATGACGATGACCATCACATCATCTTGGTTTACGTCTACATGGTCGTTGTTGAAAGAGATGGACAATGCGTTATAATCTCTTCAATACAACATAATATGGCCGCCTGTAACAAAATAGATCATGGTTGATCTCGGCTTCTTGATACACTTGCATTTTTAGATTTCCTCGTTTGTGGAGCTTTTTTATTTACTTGACCAGGGACCACACAGAATTTGGGGAGTGAAATTAAATTAATTTAATTTGTTTTAAATTATTTTTAAAAAAACTTTTACTACCTATATGGATTTGAAGAAAAATTATTTTACTCATTTCCATAGAAATTTAATCTTCTAAACTAGAATTCTTGGATGCATACATATTTTCCCGTAGTTATGGCAAACGAGTTAAAGCCTCATGGATTTTTTTTCGTCTGGTGAGGTAAAGCAAGTTCAGCAAACAATTTGTCTAAGGAGACGACTTCCATTTGAAACGAATCTCCTAGAGAAACGTAAACGTGTAGGCAGGAGGCACTCATTCGAACAAAGAGGACGGCTGGATTGGATACGAAATACGACGACACGAAGAAATCGACGAAAAAAATTGTTAGCGATAGCGATGGGAGGAAAAATGCTAGCTTTTACCAGAAAGAAAGAGCGCGAGAGCACAATATAATTATTCTGAAATGTAATATAAGTACATATATTTCCTATGCAGCATGCATAAGCACACATTTTTTAAGGACGTTACTAGACTAAATAGGTGAACTAAAAAAGTAAATAATTTTTAATGTATTCTACCTCTACCTAATGCTTGAGCTTTGGATGATGTGATGTACTCTAATGATTAGAATAGAAGTTTACTTGGCAGAGGCGTCACCAACCCCACTCTACTCTGTCACCATGGTGCTTGCCTTGCCGGAAGCACAAATACCGATGATAAAAAAATATTATTTAGATGTAGCACAAACGTATGTAGTGACTTGCTCAGCTCCAAGAAAACTTCTTTCAAGTAAATATATATGTAATTTTGAAGAATTGAGTAAGGTGAAGAATACGCTTATAAATTTCTTTACCTTTTCCAGTTTTCCAGCATAATTGAAAAAAAATATTATATGATGATGGTATGAATGACTGAAGCGAGAATTGGATTCTTCATGGCTTAATTACATACTTCTCTTGGTCCAAAGCCCGAAAACAAAAGGCCCTTGAGAGCTTCAAGGACTTTTTCGGAACTTGTTGCGAGTTTGGTTTGAGTCGCATCGCGATATCAATTTAGCATTTTAGTGATTCTAGTGAAACGAAGGGCTTCATTTAGGTAATGTGTAAAAGGGAAAAATGAATCAATAAACTCTAGGAAAAAGGGAGATGTTCGTGATGTGATGATGATGACGATGAATTTAGAAGAATGTGGGAGGGAGGAGGGAGAGATAGAGAGAGAGCCTTAACACATGACACCGTCACCAACCACCCTTTTTTTATTTCTCCCCAATGAGTCATCACACGAGGAAAATAAGAAACCTTAGTTTCGACACGCTCGATCCTTTCAAAATGCATAGGGATGTTTTTTTTCTGTGCGAGTGTAGTGGAGTGGTGAACGAACTCTAAAGGAGAGGGCATTTACAAGCGGTACAACATTTTTCTCGGAACTGTTGAGTAACCTTGAATACAAAATGATTCCACGGAAGATGTACCTCATTTGAAATGTGAATTTGTAAGATGACTTATCAACTTACAAAAGGATGAGATCCTGATGCAGTTTACATTAAAACAATGTCTTTCTCTATCGATGAAATTCAAATCTCGGATACCTACCTAATCCAGAATGTTTCGTAAGAGGTGACATGGTGGATTAAAAACATTTCATAGTTCATTGGTGAAATGGGGAAGATTGCTTTTGTGTTTTTTGAAAGACCTTTGGTATTTTGCTAGAGCAGAGGGACTCGGATAGAAAAGAAAATTCATTCAGTTCAGCCAGACAAGTCAATCATAATCATACATACCTTGTTGCATATTAGCATTTAGGAAGGAAAAAGGAGACAGAAAATACGACCAGAGAGGTACTTCTTTGTCTTGACTTGACATGACGTTTCGTTCAGCTAGCTAGCTCCTCCAAAATGGCGCACAAGAGCAGCTTTTTAGTTTTCATTTCAGACAGAAAAAAATTGGTTCAAGCGAGTCCATCACCCGCACCCATTAATATCCTTCCCAAACCAGCTAAAAAATGTGGAGTTCCCACTAACGACAGAGATACCTATTTCGTGACTTCGTACTTGAATATTGATTGGATGCGAAATGACTGGTAACATGGAAAATAAATGGAATCAGAATTTACTGAAAAAAATATTTTGTCGCTAAATTATTATCATGAGCTCATGCAACGTAAACGAAATGAAGGAGCAGGAGATTATGTCTTCAATTAATTACTGACAAAATACTATATTGTATGTGCTCATTTCGATCGACTATACACCACGGCCGTACCTACATGCATGCATGTATTCTTAAGAGTGAAGAAGCATGCAACGTTTTTTGCGCGTTTTTGTGGTATTACAGATAGATGCACGCAATGCAATGTAAAAGTTGATAGTGAAAACGAACTCGTAGCATTGCATCGCGCACACGATAACAGTGCCCCAAGGATATTGAATGATAGTATGTAACATCATATTATGCACTATAATATAAGTCGCGTCCTTTGTATCGGAATCGGATATAACGGAACAGGCTCGGCTCGGCTTGCCAAATGTTGAAATGTGGATTCCCAATGTATAATCAAGCTGTCACAAAGCATATTCGGTGAGCCGTAATCTTCATTTATGCATTCTTCCTTCATGTGCATTTATTTGCATTGTTCTTTTTCACATTCTGATGCATTTTTTTGGAAATTCGCAATACATGCCTTACTGTTTTGTTGCATTTCGTTCATTTCTTCATACTTAAATTTAACTGAAGAAGTGTTTTTTGCTTGAATTCAGCTTAATTTGAAAAAATTTAGGTGTAAAGGCAAAATCTTCGTTTCGTCCTTCATGAGTCATTATTATCATGCTAAATTTTAGCAAAATATTTAACACACTTATGGAACAACTACGAAGACAATTTTTTTTACTTCTTCTGTTCGTAGACGTATTTTGAACAAGATCCAACCAACCCAATCACAGGTAGAAAAAAACTGAATCCCGCATGGATGTGATAATAGATTTGTAGTCCTAGTCCATCAAAAAGGGAATGAAGTAAAATGCAATAGTAGAAATTCAAACCACCTGCCGAAAAAGAAGCAATGGCAGTGGTAGGTAGGCAATAAGCGTAATAAAAAGAGTCATTTTGATCTTATCATTATCGTCATCCTTAAATATCATCACGATTATCCTCTTCATCTCCTTCACGAATTCAAAATTACCGAAGACGGGATTTGAAACTATGAAGGTATGGAAACTTGATGATGATGGCATGACATCAAGAACTTCAAATAATGTATTCGAGGGAAATATTTGTTCAGTAATTTGTAAAACTTTTTTTTGAGAATGAAGTAAACTCATTAGGTAGCCTCATTCAACTTTTTGTATGGTCGCTCGGTCGGTCACAAGGAGGAAGTAATTTTCGTGTTGCTCTGCGCTACTCTGCAATACTCTCTCTTTCTTTTACGAGAGCTACGTAGTTAAGACTGGAGATCCTGCGCTTCTAGGGAATTTTATTTTAATCTAGAATCTAGTCTAGAGTAGAAGTTTAAGCATAATAATATTTCTCTTGTGAACATAAAGCCAGGGCCAGACCAGGGCCAGGGCACACATGAAAAGGGAGATACATACCTACATAGCTCTTCCGCTCTGTGGTTATGAGCCCCTCTCTATCATCAGCTCCTGTCACTCCTCTTGCTCGACACAATCCACAACCCACATAATATATTAAAGTTTCTTTGATTCAAAAAATACTCGATCAACTAACTTTTGCTTCTCCCTGCTTAAACTTCATCTTCATCATCACATTAATTTTTCACTCCGAAAAAAATTACTATACCTTTTTACTTACGAGTCATCACATTGCCGATATATATTTTTTTAGATTGGTCCTCGTTTCAACATTAATTTACTGCGGTGTTGAAAGGCTCAGAGGCATAAATTGCATGCATTTTAGCTCATCGCGCGGGTGGAAGAAAAGTGCTGTTATCATTATGTATCATAATATAATTCTTCTTTTTTTACTGAACTGAAAGTGCATTTCTCTCCACTTCCTTCCATCCTTAACATTGAAAATGCATGTGTGTGTTTTTTTCAGGCTCACAATCGCGATCCCAATCACAATGAGTCGCCCCCTCTTGCTCGTCGTCTCATAAGGACTTTTTTATATTTTTCTCCCCAACTTCTAAAGGAAGAAACGAAGCGGAGCCAAAGCCGAGCGAAGCCAGGTTCAATTCAGGTTTTCAAAGTATAAAGCAGGTAGTCAAAACTGTATAATAATATGTTATAGTTATGTATATATAAAAAGCGAGCGCATATTGCATTCTATAAAAAACGGACTGCCTTTCTCAAATTCTGTCACGTTGAGTTGTACGTACGTACATAAGGTACAGATATATATGTACACACATAAATACTTTTTATATATTATTATTTGTAATTCTATATGATGCTAGAAAATACATAAATTGTAGGAGGAAATATCCCCTTGATTTCGAAACGATTTTGGACTTTACCATGTTATCTTGCGTAATATATGTGTTTAGTGTTTAGAGAAGAAAATGGAGGATTTTAAACAACTTTCGTCCCCTATTCCTATATTTTTTATTGTGAATGAGCATAATGCACATCACATTACAATATCTTTCTTGTTTTTAGGACTGCGATGAGTTTCTATTGCATTGTAGCAAAAGAAAATGAACTGTTTTCCCCAGTCCGACTTTTTTTTGCATATTAAATAGAAAGGTACAATAAAAATGAGTGGACGAGTGCCAGCAAACAAAATAACAAGCTTATGATGATGATTTTCATGATCATTTTTTCTACCCTGCCACCATTTCCACTTTTTACCGGAAAAATAAATCTTACGAAATAAAAAAAACATTCGAAAGCATAAACGCAAAAAATATCTATAGCGTTTTTTTTTGCAGACAAAATGGCACTTTCGCGAGTGAAAAATAGAGAGGAGAATAAAAAATAAAGTCTTGCGAATTTTAATATAACGGGAAAAGTAAGATTAGATTATTGGCTCAAGGAGATTGTCGTTACCTACGTAGAACAATTTCACATGTCAACTTTTATTTGAGAACTTGCGCTTAGTAACGTCGTCTACTACACGAGAAGAGAAGAAAATATAGAAATCTAAAAGGATTTCATTTTCATGTGCCCGTGCCCAGGATTTAGAGAAGTTGATGTTGATGCATCCACCGTGCATTTTACAGATATTTTTATGGTGGGGAGCGAGTGACTGACTGAAAGAGACAGAAAGTTCGTGGAATATGAACTGCGTTTCGTTTCTCTCGAATCAAGTGAGGAAATATCATCATATCATCATGGTGGTGCATCCGACTCCTCCGACGTCTACAATCCACACGAAAAAATAGGAGACCAGAGGTAGTGTTTACTAGAGAAGCACACTACAGCTACGTCTCAGTTTTTTTATCCCATAATATTATGCAATACACTCACAACAGTCAGAGAGATGTTGATTGTTTGTATTAAATGTGATATGATGTGATGCAATTGCAACATAATGAGGAGGAGAATAGGGCCAGGGGAACTAAAAAGATAACATAATCTCTTGCCTCGAGTTGAACTTCGAAACGGCAGAAAAGTACTACATACTTAATTAAAACTACCTATAGTAGTTCCAGATTTATTACATTTTGAAGGGAAGTGCAAGATGACAATGAAGTCAACAAACGATGATGATGATGAGGAGGAAGGGAATATTATGAAAAAATTTTGGAAATTTTTTTTTTCATGAGCATGGTATTCCTTCCATTTAGAGTACGATTACACAAGGTGGAGTGGTATGATGCAATCCTTCCAGACTTAACCATTTTGTTCTCTCCTGCTCAATCTCAACAAAAACATTTTTGATGGAGATGTTCCTGCTACAGATGACGAAAAAGGATGCTATCTCTATGTACATATGTATGTATCTCTAAATAAAAAATATATAAGTTTTTGCCCTTACACCATCACAGTTCAAGGTTCTCTTATCTAGTGCGAGATCCCTCACAGTTTCTTATTTCAAATGTCAAATATTTTTTTATGGAAATCCAGCTCTGAAAAACAAATCACCATCAACATCACCATGCTATAGAGTCAATTTCTCATGCGCATAATTTGTCTTTTAAATTCAGTCTAAAATTATAAACAAATCCTTAGAATTTTGATGAATTGGTTTAGGTAGTTCAATGCTAAATAAAAAAAGAGTTTAGGTATCTCTAAGTCTAAGCATTTATCCACCCACCCATAATCTTTTTTTTTTCAAATTGTCATCATCATCACATCACCAATTAAATAGTAGGTCGTCCCGTATGTCGTTCTCGGAATAAAATGGAAAGGACCCGGTGGAATGGAAAACACAGTACGCAGTGCATGCAGTAATAATACACGAACATCCATTTGTATTTCCATGGACAACTTTGCTCCTTCCTGACATCATTACGTTTTATTATTGCTCGTCTCAAAACTAAAAACTTCTATAGTGGGTAATACATCCATATATTTCGAGCCTGAGCCAAGCCAGGCCAGGCCAACAAAAAAGCAACGACATTGGAGTCCAATCCAATCCAGGAACCTATCTTTTTTTCTTTTGTGGTGATAATGTAAATTCGATATTATGTACACATGCAGTGCACGCACTACTCCTCTTCCCACGTAGGCATTTTATATGGAGTTCATGTACATATTATACGCTATTTCTATAGGAAAGGCCTCCTCCGCCGTGGCTTGGATGAAGAAAGGAGGGAAGTGTACACATAAGTATAGAAAGGGAAAAGACAATCAATAAAATTTGAATGCCAACACGACGGGGCATAAACATAGACGCAGAAAGCGTAAGAGTAAGACTAAGAAGGCAAGACATGAATGTAGAGTAAAGCGAAAAGAAAGGGATTCTGTTCGGTGAATGGCATAATGAGGGCTGTTTTCGTGAAAAGAGTGAAGCTCTTGTACACACACACGGCAAGAAGCAAACCGGGTGACATTATTGCTTAATGAAAACATGTACCTACGTACCAACTAAAGAGTGTCTATCATCTTGTTCGTGTTTCGTATGGAGTATGGATGGAGGATGCATCGCAATCCACACAGACACTCCATTACTGTTACACACTATGTCATGGAATAAAATCATATTTTCATTTGGGTTTGAGGAAAAAATGTGCAGTGCTGTAAATTGATAATTAATTCTTTAAAGATGCTAGAAATTGCGCTTCTAAAATATTGACTTTTGAAAGCGAGAGAAACTTTTCAAATTGCTTTAGTCGCCATGGCCACGCAAAGAAAGAAAGATTTGTAGAAGAGAGAAAAGAGGGACTGAAAAAAGTCGGGAGATGAGGTGCCAGCTTGTTGATGCATTTCCCATTTTGTAATATTGTCTGGGTTCTTCTCTGTATGAATATGGGTATAGGGTTCAACATGGATAGACCTAACATGAAATTACACTAGAAACATTATCATATCGACCTACCTTCAAAGGATCAAAACAAAAGCAGCCAACATTTTATATTGAAAACGAAAGTTTTGCTGCTGTTGCAAAACAATTATATTAAACGACTACCTATTAACCAGCATGGTCCGCTGTGTTCTTTTGAGCTTCACAGTTTAATGTCCGCATGAACAAATTTTAGATGTACCTATGTAAGGAACAAGCTTTCTACCAAACAAAAATCAATATTGAGCAATTGGAAAGTATGTTGGAGCTATTTTTGTAAGGGAACGTAATCAATAACTCGTGGATTCGCCATATTTTTAATAATCATGATTATGTTTCATGATGCAATGCATTTTATTGATATTCTGGAAAATTCTAGAAAAGTGGTAACATAGTTCAGTATACTGGTGAAAGTTCATGGGTCACACAATTTGCTATTGGGCTTGATGTCGGTGGAATGGTAATATGTGTCCTCGTCCTCATTTCTACAAATTAAGGATTATTAAAACAGGACATGATTTGATTTCGAGAAGTAAGGGATTCAGGCAAAGAGTAAGTATCATCAACTCATTAAGCCTTGTTAGAGTGATTGGCACGAGCGGCATGAAACATCCTCATCCGCTCACGGGAAAAGATTATCTGTTCTTTTTTTTGCAGGAAAAAATGCGACGGAGTTTTAGGAGCAACCTGGTTTCATGCACATTTTTTTATATGTCGACGTGTAAAAAAAGCAACGGAATGTATAGTGTGTAGCGTGCAGCATCAGCACAGCAGCAAGACTCAAGTCGAAGCAAGAGAAAGTATTTTTTCGGAGGGAAACAGCTTGGCTCTCTCCCTAGCATAGCATGAGTATGCCTTGGCTTGCTCGGTCTTATGGTCGCTTCACGTTTTATAATGATTATACATTACGACGACGATTGTGTCTGAAAAGACTAAGCTTAGGGGCAGTTTGAGATGATGAAAAAGAACAGGATAAATATTTACATTTGACTTGGAGCGAATCCGTGGAAAAACACATGGCTCTAATTATCATCACTGCTGTTACTGCTATTTCTATGCAATAAGCCAGCTACTTTGGGCACGGAGTCAAGTGTAAATTATCTGCTTATGGCACATTTTCCCCGCAGAATTTCTTCAAATTTTTCTTCTTTGAAATTATATCTAAAAGAATAATCATGAATGATGTATGCATAATACACACGCGCTATGCAACAGTGAAAGTAAGAATGGCATGGCGTGATCAAGCGAATGAATATTGAGGAAAATGAAAGTGAAACGTGGAAAATTATGTATGTACCTATATGTCCACTTCATTTCTTTATTTCGCAAGTACGAGCTAGAGGAAGTGATGATTATTATGTTGACGACGAGGATATTATGGGAGAGGCATTTAGTTAGTATGCAATAATACCTTCAAGAATTACTGCGTGGTTTGGCTTCGTTTGGCGGAATATTTTATATCTATGGATGGTGGTGGACGCGCGGGCTGGAGCAGGAATGGCATTATATTACTTACACTATGACTATGACAAAGCACTGGCTCATTCAGGAGACCAAAAGGAGTTTGATGAATGCGAAAGGACTAAAGCAATTTAGTTTAGTATTTTCACTGCATAAAAAATATCTACTCTCTCTCTCTCGGCGGGTAACAACTAAGTAACATCGAATGAATAAAAGTCTTTTCCAACTGAAATGATTTTGATCCCACGTACTTAAGTTTCATTATCGATCTTTTCCTTGTGTTGTGCCTTGCCTTTTGCCAACGACGATGAATTTTCCGTTTTTTTCATTCTTTTGATGTTGAAGGGGAAAATTTGTGCTTTTACAAGGAAAAGTAAAAGTACACAAAACGTACTATAGTGCACTGTGGGAGCTTTAGAGAAGGAAGACAAGGAGTAAGGAAGGCGAACAACGAGCATTCTGTCCATAGGAAAAAGGGGAAATATGAATTTGGCGTGTATCAAAACATAGCTAAAGCTAGAGCCACTCTCTTCTCCCAAACAAGACCTACTTCTTTAGTTCATTCCTCCTTCTTCTTTGCTTTCAATATTTTTGGAATGAATTAATGTTGAGTGAAGGAGGTGCACACGCATATATTTATTTGTAGCGTGGGTGATTTACCTATTACCTTGCTACAATATAATGCATTTCATTATTCATGGGATCGCATTCACTTCTAAGAGTAATTTTAATTTCCAGCAAGATAACAATACTAACCCTAGTAAACTTCTGATGTCCTTTAGTAAAGTTTAAACAAGTTTACTTCATATTAAAAACGAAGTCAGAAGTTTGTTAAGAAATTATTTCTCGATTGAATGATGTCGCTTTTTTTTTTTGTTCGTCTCTGTTCAGTACAGCACCATAGAAAATCTTCGAGCTAGAGGTCAACTCATTTCGTAAATTGCATAAGCCACCGAGGAGAAAGGAAAAAAATTGAATGTCTTATTCTCGAGAAAATTACGGGTTTCTCATTCATGCACACAACGAGAAGACATTCACTCCATTTCTGGAGGGGAGAATACATATCAGCAAAAACTGCCACCACCATCACCACTACTACGGTGACTGCAGCACTAGGATACGTCGAGCCGGAGGAAAGGAGCGTAAGAAAAGCGGAAGAATAGTGAGTAGGAAAAGTTTTCAATTCTTCTGCTATGCTGAATAAAATGAGGGAAAAGGGAGTAAGTAAAAAGTGAGTAAAGAGCATAAATACATACCTCTCCATGGAATGAGAATCTGCCAAACGGAGTATTCTCTGGAAGAAAGTAGAGTCGAAGACTGCACAACGACTCATTTCTATCTTTCCAAAGTAGTTGTACTTCCGCAATACTTAAAATAGCCGAATCTGGCCAAATTCTGACAGGAAAGAAGTTCGAGAGGGAGAGCGTCCGCTCTCCAACACGTATTGATTTGTAAAATGTGTATGATGCATGCTTTCCCAGACATCCCACCATCTGCAAAAATACAAAAAAAGAAAATAATTCATTACTTTTAAATACATCAAAAAGAATTGCACGTCAAAATAAGCTTAACTAGTTAATCGTGCCGTCAACCTTTTCTAAAATTAGCCCTAGAAATTCATTTGAAATGTGCATGAGCCATGAACCGAGCGAGCCATTTCTCGGGATCGTCGTTTATTGTAAAAGTAGCTTCTGTTTTTTCAAGTGAAGCGTGAACTACACCGAGCCGAAATCGGTTCATGCCGGAACCAAAATGAAATCATTAGCACGTCATGGAAATTACAATGCAATATAAGACCTACTCCTTGTAAAATGCAACAATGTTTGTTTTTGAATGAAGTAAATTTAATTTGTCCATGGATAATGCAAAAATTAAAAGTTTTGCATGGATTCTCATACAACATTAATTTGAGTATTTCCACCGAGTTAATGTAGCATTAAACGAAGGCTCTTTTCCACTTTCTCCAGTTTTGGTGGAACAAAAATTGGGAAATTACTCGAACGAAAAGCAATAAGAAAAACGAAGAAGGGAATAAATAATAGGGTGGTTGGTTGTACCGCATGGACTTGTAGTAAATACGTTTGTATGAATGTACACGCTTATATGCATCTATCTATGTATGTACATACAGATATACATATACCTAGGCATGTATGTATAACTGTTTTCCGTTGTAGGAGGAGGGGGAATCCGATGAAAAAAACAAGCATAAAAGAAGCGCATCGCTCCATTTATTAAAAGTAAAAACGGGAGATTTTGATATCCATTTCCTGGAGAGAGTGAGTGAGCGAGCACAACCAAGCGCTTGTGTAGAAGGAGTCCTTGTTTTTCCACAGCCATGGAGACCGGGAAAAATACGCTTTCCATGTTTTCTATTTTTCCGTAAGAAAAAAAGAAATTTTCATTTGGTTTCAAGAAAATAAGTTTGGAGTTTACACTTTACACTAGTTTGGAAGAACCAACCGGTGGTGGTGTTTCCAGAGCAACATGGTCATGCATAAAATATATTTTTTCCAGTGTAAGAAAACATATACCGATTCAGATTGAGATCATCATTTCACATGTGTAACGTATGCTTAACGACTAAACCTGTTTTTATTAAGCTTAAATGTTCACAGGGATTATTTTCCCCAAAACATTTACATTCCGCCACTCACTCACTCACTCATTCATTCCTGCAAAATAATTTCCCTCAAAGAAAGCAGCACAGGAAGACTTTCTTCCTTGAATTGAGTGAGCCCATTTAAGTGAAACGTAAGAAAGAAAAAAAACAAGAAGTAATTGGAAGTGAATGAATGCATGTAGTTTTATGCAAGCGGGGAGAAAGTCCTGTTATACTTCCCTTTCCAATGAAATAGAATACGCGTACAGTGTATGTACGTGCATCATTCACTATTATTGCTTTGCTATATATGCTCTCAGTATATTTTGTCTTTTGTCATTCTCATGGAGTAGACATAACAGAGAAGAAGAAGGAAACACTAGAAATTATGTGATTGCGATTGCATTATTGTTATACTGCGAAATTTGAGACGAAAAAGGTTAGACCATGCATGCCCTGCCACTAGAAAACTAGAATTTCCTTCGTTCCTTCTGATGTGGTCGGTGACTTGACTCCCGAAAATAAAAAAAGAAGACAAAAAACTTGTAAGCCTGTTTTTCAGGGAAAAGATCAGTTAACAGCAAATTCGGATGAAATCCTTTTCCCTCTGTCTGGTCTGTAGTAAGAAGTTTAGTAAGAGCGCCAACATATTTTTTTACTCTTCCAGTTCCCCGTCCTAAATAAAATGAATTCCTCTGTTTTTATAGGATACTATATCCTCTCCAGTTTGCATTGCATTGCGATCGTATGAAATGCGCTATTTAATATCTTTCATTGTATACGTCTCCTGTATATTTGTGGAGTCACTCATGTAATAAACGTATTTTACTATACAGAAGAAATTCCAGAGGCCTTTTTGTTGTCTTCTCGTGTTAAACAGATTGCTAGTCAAGTCATGGGTTTTAAGACTTTGTTCTTTGTTGGGTTGTTAATCATTTTCATTTCCTTGTGTTGTGTCTTGTCTTGTGCGGTACATATTATGGCCATGGCATCGCCAAGTGAAATTGACTTGTGTATGTATATAAGGGTAACAGAATTATTGAAAAAGTGAAAAGAATGCAAACCTTCTTTATGATTCCTGATGATGATGATGAAGTAATGCAATGTATTTAGAGGGAACTGAACATCATTTTGTAATTTTTTCGACCATACCAGAAAAAGAAGATTCGCGTTTGGCACGTAGCACTTTTGCGCTTCATTATTATTGTTTTCCGCCCAAAGAAAAAAATTATCATATTTCCGACGTTAAAAATACTTTCTCGTTGAAATTGGGAAATAAGGTTTTTTCATGTTCGTTAGGTTGCGATGTTGCATTGCATTGCCGCTCAAGCTGTCAAATGCATTGTTGTTGCTCACATAAATAATGCATGGAGCAGCAATGTCAAAGTCCTCTTCTCAATGAGGGAGTATAATATGTGTGGTGCTGCGCTGTTTCGTTTGTTTGTTTGAGCCAAGCTCAAAATTTATGCGGAAAAATTAGAAATGTGCGAAAGGGGAGAGCAACGCAACATGATTGGCCTCACTCGCCAGCAGCAGCACTAGCACAGCGCTGGAAAATTGTGGAAAACATTTTTATGTTTAGAAGAGGTGCGTGCAAGTGAAAAAGCGAACGTAATGAGATTGCTAGGTATGTATGTATTTCAGAAAAATTACTGCAGGCTATAATGTGTTTTACTATTGCATTGTGATAATAGACTTTGTTCAAGTTTATGACTGCGGCTGCTCTTGCAATTTTTTTATTACAAAAATTAGAATAAGGATTAAACACTTATATTCTTTCAACCTGAACGTCGCAAAATTTATCGACGCTGTGAATGAGCTATGCAGGATACATATACATAAATCTGGTGTCGTTATCGCCATTTCGTCACCATTATTCTGGAAGGGGATACATACATTATATTATATAGGTAAATAATGTGTTGTCATGATACTTAATGCAAAAATGTGAATAAGTTCGAAACTTGGTTGGGCAGAGGTAATAATTAATTCCAAGTATGTTCTATGCACTACCTAGTACATAGTTTGCAAGTTTTTAATCTTTAGAATTCAGTTACAAAAGATCCCTGGAATCTTTAGATTTATTAGATGTATTCTATGAAAGGAGCAAGTTAATACAAATTTCATTTCGGGGAAAGTGCGCGACAGAAGAAGAGCAGCCATATAGGTAATGTCATTCGAAGGGCTCAATATAATCAAACAACTGAGTTTCCCTTCCCATTTCCTCCTTTTCTCCCTCAGAAGAGAGGAATGTATTTTCTTCCATGTACGTACGCCTCTATAACTGTCTATAACGATGACTATTTGTCGTAGCAGCGCAGCGGGGTAAACCAAACCGAAGGAGATATGATAAACTCTTTATTTCTCGTAGAGTGAAGCTCTGCCTTTGCACACAGCAGATGCATGCATGATGCGATCCCATCACTATCACGTATATAACTGCTCTAATGCTCTAGGAGTTGAGCAATATGAGAATTTACTTTCCTTCTAGATCACAGAATGATTCTTCTCGGGAAGATGCAGGGCTCTTGTAGTTGCATAACAGCAGCATGCATGCATTGTCTAAAAAGGATTCTTGTGTCATCTCCATGCGCAAGATACATAGATGTAGTTATTACACCCTTTTCGTTTTTTTTTTTCATTTAAAATTTTATTTATTTTTCTTCAGTTCTTCGTTTCGTAAAAAAAGAGGAGCGAAATGATCATTTTGATAATATCATTCATTCTGGAAATAATACAAAGTACCTATGTAGTTGAAATGGCAGTGGTCGCTACTTTTCGTTGCATTTGAAATTCCGCATAATTTAGGGATCACGTGGATCGTATATCTATTGTTTCCTGTATGGCTTCAGCTTCAGCACTTATGCTACTCAGTATCTCGTCCCAATCAATAAGCTTTAAACCATCATTACATTGTGATGCTGGATCTAGATTCGTAGAACTATCCAGAATCTATTTCCCCTTTTTCTACGAAATCCAAATTGAGATCCCTCTCTGTGGTAATGTAATGCAATACGCAATGATGGTAAAAAGTGCTCTTTGATGCAAGATTTTCTCCACACTAGACTAGACGGACATGCATTGTCCATCCGAAATTAAATTATAGAGGATGAAATTCGGCGTTTCCTCAAAAAGGAAAGAATGCCGAATTACCGTTACAGTGGGTGTCATCCATTGCTATCTCACTTTCCATAATTTTACTTGCGACGATAAATTATACACGTAGTGTAGTCTTAAATGTCGTTTTGTCATTATTCATCGAGTGACTCATATGAATGGGATTGATTTAGTTCAAAGAAGTGATGCAATTGGAATTGAGATATAGGTATTGAATTCAATTACTCATCCTTTCTCATTGGAAATGCATCACTATCACATGACCAATTTCACCTTTTCAGAGCACAAGCCTTTCTAGTCTGTAGTGGTCATTTGATACGTAATATCGATTTATTTAGATCTTGTAATAATTATATCGTCCATTTTCCCCCTGTTAGTCCGTCTTCAAGTTCTAGTTCAAATCTAGCACTACAGGACAAACTTGTTATGACTCTTCCATTCTGAACATT
>JAHZNI010003735.1:0-10218 GCA_027744415.1 Seira ritae | reverse complement strand
GCTCGCTTCTCGTTGTAAACAAGAGAAAAAAAACAGCTGGCTCTAGTACTCCTACTATTTACTCCATACATAAATACTGTATTGCATTCCATTCCACACGCATTTTTTTGTCTTCAGCGAAGATCTCCGCTTAAGATAATATTTTTGTACAGTTTTTTTCCTTCTATTTTTATGGCATTCTATGTGTATTCCTTTTTGCCATTGCATTGCATAATCATACTCGCTATAACAATGTACCTTGTTGTAAGGTTATATGTACATTGTACATTGTAACTGCACAAGCACAAGCCGAGGGAGGAGGCAGTTCAAAACCAAACCTTCGCTCGTTGCTCTTCCTTTCTTTGTCTTGCCATTCAGATTTCAGATCCAAGCTAGTACGTAGAAAAAAAATGTAAACACGAGGGGCATAAAAAATGTAGAGCAAGCGAGCTAGGTAGGTAAAAAGGGGAGCAGCGCAGCAGCGTTTCCAGCTTTCATGGAAAAACACTTTCAAGTTTGCTAGCTAGGCCTGTCATCGCATGAGCCATCAGCTCCTCTTACTTCACTTCCTTGTTTTGCTGTAGCAGGTACGATGACGTGTGGAAAACAAGAATGTCATGCCTCTGTTTTCTCTGAGCTTGTCTTTTTTGTCCACATAAACAGAGAAAGGAAATTTCAGTCAGTCGGTGATTGACGTATTTTTCGGAAGTTTTCAACCGAGAACGAGTTACTTCCTCGTTTTCTCTCCCTCCCTCCTTCGACCTTACACTTATGCATACGTACTCCGATCCCTTTATGTGCCCAATTCCCACATTTTACATTGATTTTCCCCGAAGAAGAAGTGAAACTGATGAACATGAACCAGAAATAGGAGCAAGGTCTCCTATTAAACAACTTTTTTTTATGACATCCTTCTTCCATCAAAAAGCGGAGTAGTAGGTAGGCACTTGCACTTTGCGCGTGTGGATTGTGGATACATAAATGGCATGTGTACTTATGTGTGTACGCTTTCAGAATGAGAACTCGCTCCCCCGGAAACTGGAAAACATTTTAAGAGCTTTTTGACTAATGCAAACTTGTTGCTCTTTTTCCATCCTTTCGAAATAAACTTCTTTTGAAAAGTTTAGGTAGGAAAAAGTTGGGGTTTCATATTTTTATTTTATTATTTTCAAGGAATGTTTCCCCGGTGGTTTAATTTTGGTAGGTAGGTAGGTTAGGTAGGTGCATGCACTTGCAACAAAGTACATATCTATTACAGGGAACATTTTTTTTATTGCTTAAACCTTGCCTCGGAACAGCAATAATCACGGTGTTTACTTCGCAATAATAATAGCCCATGAACATAGGAGCATGGGAAAAAACATGGAATAACTTGATACATGATCATGATCATCATCATTTCATGCGTGGGCTACTTACAAAAAATATATTTATGTATTTTTATTATTCCTTTTGAATTTCTTGTTTTGTGGCGCTTTGCCTGTTTGTGGTCTCATAAAATTGCATTTAATTGGAAACACGTGCACTTTATCTCGCTCTTTAAATCACTATTGATGTTCTCTCTTTGGAATGGAGTGGAGTGAGTACTGTGTAACATGAAAGGTATGAACAACTTAAACTATGGTACTGTTGTAAAGGTGAAGTTCGCAATAAAATGCCAAGTGAACAATGGAACGATGTACGCAATTTGTTTTTCATTGGGAATGACTATATATTTCATTGACAAAAATAAATGCATTATCTTTTCAAAGGAAGTGGTAATGGTAATGGTTAATGAGGTGCAAGATTACAGTTGTTCAAGCCAGCGTGTGGGAGGAACACTGTTCAGGTTCAGAGAAGGAACCTTAAGGCAGGTCCGTTTAGGTATTTAATTGAATTGAGGTTTGGGACGAGAAGTTAGGAGTGTAAAACGAATATCAATATTTCTTGCTTCTTTGCTTACGCGATTTATTTATTAAAATCATGCTTAAAGCTTAAAATGCGCTATGAATTAAATTAAGGTAAAATGGTATCAAATAAAAAAAAAAAACAAATAAATCCTCGAAACGAATGTGAGAGGACCACTGTCATAACTTTTAAACACTGTATCAACAAAAGAGTAAAAACAAAGTGTGTGTGTGTATCAACAAAAAAGAAAAGAAAATTCTATAATGAATTATTAGAATTTTTAAAGAAAATTATGAAATAATGAAACAATTTTTTTCCAGATGATGATGATGTTGATGAATTTTGAAAAGCTCGGAGCTTTAACCCCAGACGGGGTGGGTGGTTGTGGCAAAAGCAACCACACGAATGATATGCAGATAACTGTTGCTATGATATGCAGAATTCCTCTTCCTCCACCTCACAGAATCGTCGAGATGATGATGGCGACGTTAAGAAAGAGTAAGATTTATATTCGGCGAGGGGATCATCCTCTAGAGGGAAAGGGCATGGCTCATGGCTCGCATCTCTTCTTTTCAGTCGGACATGGTTCGGAAAGGGGGAAGCTCTCGTGTCTCCACAAAAAGGACGAATGCAGTGCCGAGCATCCTACCCGCGGGCCCAGGTGGAGCCGGACAATATGGCGGACCTACCCTGGACCCTCTCCTTCGTCCCCATCACCACCACCATCCCATGGGAAATGGGATTGGGAATTCTACCTCAACCGGCGCCAAGATCACTGTCCTGGATGAGGACCATTGTCCCCAGTGCGGAGTCCAGTTTAATACTTCGAATTACAGGAAGGTGACCGAGTCTTGCGGGCATGCGAAATGCCGAAGTTGCATAATCCTGTCGGAGGATGGATGCACGCAGTGCGAGACCAGTCAGAGCCAGAGCAGCAGCCCCTCCATCTCCACCACCTCCTCCTCCTATCACACGAGGAAAGGTGGGAGTGGGGCGAAGGAGACGAGTGTCGTCATTTCTCAGCATAGGGTACCCCCAACAACGAGGAGACAGGCTGCGGCGGCGGCGGCTGCAGCTCATCGCCTCCAGTCCGCCACCAACTCCAGAGCGAATTCGGTGAATTCTGGAAGGCCGACCTCTAGTTCACCGGGCTCCAGCTCGGCGTCGAATGACACGGGAAGGCAGAGCTGTTCCGTGTATTCGGACTCTGCGGATTCAGACTCGTGCTTGAGGTTCCCCTCGAATAGTGTGGTGGATAATGATAGCTACCACGCCACCATTGACTTCGACACGATGGCAGAGCTCACCTCCCCCACCCTCCCCTATATAGGACTTTCAGAGACTTTCTCCTCCACAGACCAGAAGAGCTACTCCTCCATTGTTAGCGAAGAGTCCGAATTCAGTAAGGGCTTGATGAACCTCCGTAAAATCTCTGACCCATTCAACTCCTCCACCTCCACTACCTCAGTAAATAACAACAACAACCATAATAGTAACCATAATCATGGAGGTAGCTCATCATCATCATCTCACCCTCCACACCAGCAAGGTGGCGGTAGTACTCTAGTGACGCGGGCGCAACTGAAGGAAATGCCAACTCTGGGTCTGGTCACCGCCGACAGTCACAGGTCATCGGGAAATCAAAATGATGCGTCGAGGAAGTTGGCGAGTGGAGGTGGCTCTCCAGATATCACCCAATATCCACGCGAAAGTCCCCGCACGAGTTCCAGAACCACGAAATCCAGCAGTCCCGCTCCTAATCCAAGTCCAAGGCAATCAAGTCCCCCAGTACCCACCACCTCCCGTCTCAGCGCTTTATTAACTAGGAGCAGTAGTCAGAAAAATAGGAGGTCGGAGGAGCCCAGTAGCGATCCCCTAGAGCCCTCTGCCTGTCCTCCACCTCCTCCATCAGCACATTCCCAGCCTCCTCCAAAAAGCGGAAGTGTGGAACTCAATCAAGTTAAGAAGGAGGATGACTCCCAGGAAGGGGACGGAGGTGGTGGTGAAGAAATGGACCTCTCAAAAGAGGATGATGATGAGGATCCCGATGCCGATGATGATGACGATGACAATGAGAATGATGATGGAAAAGGGGGAGATGATGAGCCCGTGCCCAAGAAGAAAAAGAAGCGGAGTCCCGTAGTAATCCACGACCACATCACAATCCTCGGTGGAGATCCACCCATGTATCAGTGTAACCTCTGCCAGAAAAAGTTCAAGACGAAGGCTCACATAAAATACCATGAGTTCTGTCAGAAGGGGGATAAGCCCTTCAAGTGTGAGCAATGCGGGCAGGGATTCATTGCCAAGAGCCACTACGAATACCCTACTGCAATAAGCGGTTCACGGGCATGACCAACCTCAAGAAGCATGTCATTACTCACACAGGTACATGGGGCGTCATAGTCATGCGGGAGATAACCATCACCGGAAGTGATCAATTCAAATCTTCTATAATTGAGTATTCATGTGTTTCAGGTGAGCGGCCATTCAGTTGCAACCACTGCGGCAAGTCCTTTGGTCTCAAGTGGACCTTGGACCTGCATCTGAGGACGCATTCCAGCGAGCGCCCCTATGCTTGCGATCAGTGTTCCAGGGCATTCTCCAACAGCAAGGATCTTAGACGCCATTTGGTCATCCATTCGGGTATACATCTACGCATGCACCGCACCAGCTCCTAAACTCCTGCCTTCCTTTGCTTTAGCTTTTTTCCAATCTCTAAAAAATGTATTTGCAATTGCAGGTGAGCGTCCCTTCAAATGTTGGATCTGCGGTACGGCGTTCCGCCGCAAGGATAACCTCGACCGACACATCAAGAACACGCACAATCAGCCCAAGGAGGTGGCCAAGAAACTAGCCAATGAAGCAGCTGCCGAGTATCTCAAGCAAACGACGAAGAACCAGTCACTTGGAAATATTCCCGTGTCCAAAGTGAACTCGGTTGTCATGTAAGTGTCGTCCCCATTAAACCCCATACGTCCCCTTTTCACACATTATTTTCATTATTATGACAATGACTTATTTCATCAAGGAAGAAAGGAATTTTTCAGGATGATATGATATAGAGAGACATGGAGACGGAATTTATTTAATTCTCGACTGCATAATATAAAGTGTTGGATGTTTCTTGCAGAGGCTCTCCATTTTGCCACTGGAAAAAGTCTTCGCTTGCCACTTCTCTTTTGGCTGATCGCTCTTCTCATGCGATGGTCACTACGGAGTTTAGCCGGGCGTCTGTCATCACCACAACGGGACTGGCTAGCTCAAACCCTCATCCGCATCATTCACACCCGCATCCACATTCACACCCACCCCCACAAACTTTCCCGTTCCCCCTCAATCTGCATAAGCTATCATGTTGCTAAAAGGGCAATCATCCTGGTCTGGCCAATTGTTCAGCATCATACAAAAATAAATACAATGACTGCATCTAACATTTTTGCATACTTATTCATTGCAATTGCATTATAATATATAATAATTGCATTTCATAAAAAACCAATTCAGGGTGCATCGTCATCTTTCACTCGAGTCTACTTGAATAAAAAAATATATATGTAATATTTCAAAATCCAGAGAGACTTGATGTAAGAATCAATCATAAGAAATGGTTATTCAGTTTAATCGTCAAAAACCATAAAATAAACTACAATACAATACAATTCCCATTTCATTATTTTTTCAATGTACAATTAATTATTATGCCTCCTCTCCCAAAAAATATATCTAACAAAAGTTAATATTGAGTTTCAATTGTTTTTTTTAAATATAAAATGTAGCTTTAAAGTACATGCTTGTCAATATTTACAAGTACGAGTATCTCAAATTTACAATTAACAATTTTTTTCATTACAATATTTTTTGTTGCTTTAATTCACAAAGAAATATTGTTTCTTTGGGTTTTTATGAAAACAGTACTTAACTTTGATTTTTTTGTTGTAAAAATACATCATAAATAAATAATTTAGATACTTAAAATATGAAATGGAATCATTCAAATCCAATTTCAAATTTGTAGAAAGCCAAGCCAAAGCAAAGCCGAGCTATTAAAAATATATTATGTAACATGTAGAAAATATCTTAGCTTTAAAAATATTCTCTAGAAGAGAAAATATTAGTGTAGTTTAGTCAGTCATGAAATAATTATAGTGGCGATACAAATATATATGAATTCTATGATGGGAAAAATGAAAAAGAATTATGTTGATGGGAACACATGATAAGAGATGCTATACTAAAAATGACTGGAAAAAGAAAGCCTGACGAATGAATGGGGAGGAGATAGAGGGAGATGTATGCGGTTTGGCAATCAACTCGATGCAGCAGCAGCACTTGTTCAACTCAGCACAAACTCAATTTTTACAATTACAACAATGGATTGACAATTGAATGTTTAGAACCGAATTTGATAAGATGATCAAGTTTCCAACTTTTTTTGTGTACGCTACAATAATACATACTTGTTCTGCATACAAATATTAATTGAAATACTCGCTTTAAAAAATATATATATTCCAAAATGAAATAAGTTGTTCATCATCATTAAATATTAAACACAAGTGTAATATTTGCGACGAAGGAGGAGGATCATGGTCATGGTACTGTTGCATTCATAAAAGTGGCACCACGACAGCACTCATTCATCCCATCTATTCAGCATATCCAAAAAAAGGCAGACAGACGTTCCCATTCCGATTCCCATGCAACGTGCAATTTGCATTTTTTTGCGATCGGGATCTTTATGCATCTGGTTCTAGTTTTTTGTGTGCAGCATCATTATCATTTAAGATAAACTAGTATAAGGATTATGCAATGATGTAGTTTTAGTTCCGTCTCCATGGCGTCCGTCGCTAATAATTAAGTTGACCTTGATGAAGTACAAGTCATATACCTAATTAATTGGATACCTATTGATTGCATTAGAGCTAATGGCGTCTTCTATCTACTATTTTCTTTTCCGCAGATCGAACATCATAAAAAACGCAGACCTGATGCCTCCGGGAGGCATCGTGCCTAACAACCTGCCCAACAACAGGCAAAAGGCTGTGATCGCTCCAAGTCCTTCCACCTCCGCCTTCGCTTCGAGTAAACAGGCTAGCAAGAATAGTAGTAGCAGTAGTAATGTAGCGCCCTCTTCCACATCTTCCACGCCGCAAGTGACCTCCGTCGTGAGCCTCTCCTCGTCGTCGCAGAGGAGACGTGTGATAATCACTTCGCCTCCCAGTCCTCCCGCGACCCGCTTGTCGCGAAGCAAGGATAATGAATCCAGGAGTGAGCGACGGAGAACTGAGAATGCATCCGCCTCCTCCTCTTCCCCTTCAAAGAAGTCTGTGATTAGTAGTGCTGGTGATGACAATGCGAAGTCATCAAGCAAACCTGAAGCTCGTGCCTCGTCGTCGACTGAGAAATCCCTGAGGTCTTCGAAACGGACGAAGAAACTGAAGAAGAAGAAGAGCAAGAGGCAGGAGGTGGAGGAAGAGAAGGTGGAGGAGAAGAAGAAGAAAAAGAAGGTGGTTGTGCAACCTCCAAATGCTGCCTTATCTGTAGCAACGACATCAACCACGCCAAAGCAAGTGCAACAACAGCAGCAAGTCCACCAGTACCAGAATAAACACCGGAAATCGAAGAGGGGCCAGGTGCCTCCAACCCCACCGAAGACATATTCGAAGTCTAGGGTGGAGGAAACTGTGAAGGAGAAGGCAAAGAGTCCAGAGAAAGCAACGAGATTAAAAGCCTCTCTGAATGAGTGTGAGGAGAGGATCCCAACTCTGACCCTTGTCGTTCCTCCGTCGCCAAAGAGGGAAGAGCAGGCGGAGACTCCAGTAGAGCAGAAGAAGAAGAATGATGCAGATACTGAGCTTGAAGATGACCGATTCGAGTGTATCCTTCCACATGACATTGACGAGATTGATGAGGCAGTTGCTGAAGACCATATTGCCGCTGCTGAGTTGGAAATGGAGGAGGCCGGCATTGAGGCCCATGTGTTTTCTGATGATATTCCAAAGGACATGGACGGTTTGGTATGATTCTGTTTACAATATAATTCAAAAAGTCATGGACTCTGAAATAATTATTTTATATCGAATTGTATAATATTGATTTTTTTAGTTTGAAAAGTTTGAAATGTCTTCGCCGCCCGTGCAACCCTTATCCCCTGTTGTAATTCTCGGAGAAAATGAGACTGAAATGATGGCTGACTCTGAAGCAAATCTTCTTCTTTTGGACGACCCCAAGAGCCCTAGCAAGGCGGGAGTGGAGCAGGTCTCTATCACCGCTACTATGACAGAACCGGAAGAAGTACCAGCCTTAGTGAGGGAGTTATCTGATCCGGAAGTGTTTATTTCCCCAGAGGATCATGACAAAGCAACAACAATGGTCGAAGAAAGTGAAACCGCCGCAGAATTTGAAAGTTCCATGCAAACGTCAACTGTCGAAACTGACTTGAAGGCTGCGGACGAAGAAGCGGGTGTATCGATAGCCGAAGATTCCACAGGGACCTACGACCAGGAAACGCTGGATTTGGGGGTCGATGATTTGACATCCACGAAAAGCCAAGACGAACCAAAAACCTCCCCACTACGAGATGATGATGATGCTATTGTTTCATCGGAGAATCCAGCGGATGCTCTACGTGAAGAACACGAGGAGGGCGAAATCGTGGAGGAGGAGGAGGAAGAAGAGGATGATCTCAACAACATTGAATCACTCACAGACAAGCCTACAGAGGAATCCGAAGTGGTACATGATGACACAATAGAGGATACGCAAGCCGTGTCTGGAGCACTTGCAACTTCCACCTCTGAAAAGAATGAAGAGCCTCTCTCACCGCCAATGCCTGTGATCAAAGCAGTGTACAATGTACAACCACAACCCCATGAACCAGTTCCTGGAGACGAAGATAAGCCGGACTTGCTGCCTTGCTTCATCTCAGACTTTTTACTTTCCTTGAAGCCTACGGATGTCTTAGAATGCCCCGAAGACTCGGATAGTCGGCAGAAGCCACCAGACGATCTGGAGTCTATCTCTTCAGAAAGCCTACCTGCCTCAGATATTGATCACATGGACGTGGAATTGGACGATGAGAATGCCAGGGATGGAATGACGGATGATGATCGTGAAGAAGCTGTGCAGGTGGAGCCTTCGTCAGAAACATCAAAGATTGAAGATACGCCTGCTGACGTGGTAGAATTTGCAGCGAAGGGCGATAGTAGCAGCAAACATAGCGAAAGTGCCTTAGTTGACAAGGTCGATGACGTAGAGACTTGTCTGGAGGAGGAGGAAGAAGAACTTAAGGAACATGAAATTAAGGTGCCTGAAACACTCGCAGAGGTCTCAGAATCTCCAGTGGAGGATACTCACATAGAGGATATCCAGCCTGAAGTAGTGGAATCGGTAGAGAATGAAACTGAAGGCTCAGTGGAGGCCGAAACAGAAAGCTCAACTCCAGTTCAACCAGCGAATGTTGAGAAAACAACAGAAGTTGATGAGGAAGTGGATGAAGTGCCATTCCAGAAGAACGAAGAACAGGCCAGTCACGATGAAAGTCAAAGTGAATCGTCCTCGATGGAAAGGGCTGCTGATGTTTATGGTGAGCTTTTAAAATTTATTGCTAATTCTTTAATCCAAGCGTTAATTACAAAATTAAATGGATTTTAATTTGTTTGTCTTTCCTGCAGACTCGAATTCCATTGAAGGTGCAGTGCAGGACACAGTCGATCTCTTTAAGGCCAAAGTGGACGAACTTGAGAAGAGTGATATCGCGGAGGAAGAAGAAGAGGAGGCTGAAATCATTTCGAAGGAAAGCGGTGATTTCCAGGAGGAAGACATTCAGAAAGAACAATCAGATGAAGTATCTATTGACGAGAAGGAAAATCTGGAGGAAGAAACACGCTTATTGTCGCAAGTCACCCCAAGTCCACTCATTGAAGCAGATATGGAATCTCATAGCCTTAGCATGGCTGAAGAAGTAGACGAGACGGAAGAAACCCACGACGATAGTCTTGAAACGTCGATGGAGGAAGGTGAAATAATTGAAGGGACTGTGAAAGAATCTAGCCAGAATGAAGCTGTTCTCAGCGTCAGACGCGTCTCTCTCGACCAAATCCAAGATGAAAGCGAGAACAGCAAAGACTTCCTCATCACTGGAACCGTAGTTAGTTCCAGTTCAAGCGACCCATCCCCCACTTCCCCTCCACGAGTTACGAGTGCAGAGAACAGTCCAAAAGTACATGACAGTCCAGAGGCAACATGTAAAAGCACGTCAGCAGGCGTATCTTCAATCTTTGATGTTTCTGACGAAGGCTCCACCTGCACAGCTTCTTCACGATCATCATCCGTCATTCCATCCCTGGC
>JAHZNI010003734.1:0-12757 GCA_027744415.1 Seira ritae | reverse complement strand
GTTGACTTATTTGTGGATTTGATACAGAAATAATTATTTTAAAGGTTTCGTGTTACGTGATTAAAGTCATTCACTCGTATGACTGGATCTCTCTAGGCCTCTCTGTTGTCGGTAAGTATCTCAATAATGCTTGGTGCTTCATCTTCATCAGTTTATATTATTATCTCCTAAATAAAAAATAACTATTAAATTAGAATGTTGCAGAACATAGTATTTAGTAATGCTCGTGTGCTTAAACCCACAGCAGGTATAACCATTTATTCGGCAAGATGGTTGCAGACCGAGTGATAACTTATAAAATTTACGTGGCAAATATTCCTGAGGGTACCACAAGCGATGACATTCGGAAAATATTTGAAGAGTATGGAACAGTGGTGGAATGTAACTGTTTGGAAACTATTGCTTTCGTGGTAGGCAGAACTTACGCTACTAAGACTAAAAGATTTCTTTATTGCTAAAATTGTACAACACATAACCTCATATTATCTTGACATTACCTTACGTAGCACATGGAGGATGATATTGAAGGAAAACATGCGATTGACCAACTTCAGGGCCGAGAGTTGAATGGTAATATCTTAAAAATATCAGAATCAAGAAGACAGAACATCGATTCCAAACTGCCGACCGTTAAACTACTTGTGAAAAATGTCAGCGCAACCGTGGACGCTCGTGGACTGAGAAACATGTTCAAACGGTTCGGAATAGTTGTTGAAGTTGAATTGGAAAACGGGGAGGGTCACATTGTAAGTTTACTTTGAATCCCAACTTGTCCTTTTTCAAAGCAAGAAGTTATCTGTTTTTTGTCCCTTTTAGTGTCTTGAAGCAACCGGTGATATAGGATCTGCAATCAAAGAGATGAATGGGTTTGTGATGGCTGAGCAGGCTATTACGGTGGAACCTTGTCCAAAACACTCAAATAATAATAGTGGATCTGCTAGAAACGATAAACAGTGAGTTTAAATTGGCTTAGAGAATTACGTACTTTCAATTTTTAATAATCACGTTTATGTAGTTTTATTTTATTCGGCTTCAACATTTCTTAAACAAATTAAATTAATAACAAAGTGAAAATTTCATGTTTTAATTTCAGTAAGGACAAGCCGAAGAAAAACTCCTGGGCTAATAAGTATAAATTTGATGATTATACGGATGACTATGAAGGAGGAGGAGGAGATGTTGGTGGTAGTAGTTACTATAATAATGAGTATTCAGATTATCCTGCTGAACCTTCGCCATGGACATTCAACGAAACACCGCATATGCCGTCACCATTTCATCCACCTCCTGAAAAAATACTGCGTGATCCGATGTCACGCCCTCGAGTTCCGAATTTTCATCAGCGGTTTCCAAGTCCACATGCTTTCGGTGGAAGTAGACCTCCTCCTCCAGCCTTTGGTATGCGCGGTCCTCGGCCCGGGATGTTTCCTCCTCCACGAATGGGATTCGGAATGCGGCCTCGAGGTCCGCCACCACCTATGCGTATTCCAAGGAATTCTCATGATCTCTCATATCAGCAGCAGGAGGTTAATCCGTTTGAAGTCGCGTATCATCAAGAAGAATCATTTTATGAAGACGACGAAATAGTTGCTATCCCCCGAGACAGAACGGCGCCACTTCCTTTCGCCAGCGGGGCAAATACAATGCCTATTGGCTGGGCCGGTGGTGAGAGTTTTGAAACATATAGGGTCCCTCGTGAGTCGTTTGGACGTGGGAAACGTGGAGGAGGCAGAGGTAGAAATCAAAGGGGTGGTAAACCATCTAGATTCACTGCTGTTACACATGATGTTGCTCCCGGGGAAAAGTATCCTGTTCCTCCGCCAAACAATCCTGGCTTTCGAGCCCCTTTGAAATGGCCTAAAGAAACGGTCAAGAGGAAAATAAAAAAGGGAAAGAAACCCCTTATTCCTGCAGAACTCCCAGACTACTCTCAACCTGTTCCCGAACTTCCCAAACCTTCGATCCCTAGGGGTGCAGTTCTGAAGCCATTTCCTCCTCCACGACAAGGAGATAATGGGTATGTACTATTCAAAATTAATATAATTTCAAGCAAATTGTACTTCGATAAAGTTAGTAATCTGCAATATATTTTTCTTTAAATCGAAACAAATGATAAAGGTTCATATTTTTATGTTCTTGCAGATACGGAAGTAGTCAGATGGATTTTACTTCCGATGAGTATTAATCCGAGAGTTTCACAATGATTTTGATAACGTCGGTTTTTGTTACTTACACAGATTATTTTGATGGTGTATGCTTACAATTGAATATGAATTGTCAAACGAAACAATAAATGCATGCGTTATTATCTTGTTTCTTCTTTCTTAACCAATACAATTAAATGGAAGTCACATAATTTCGTTTTTCGACATAATCCATCGCATATAGTTTATCCTGTAGTTAGCTTTTACCTCTATGGTAGTTAGCTTTCCATAAATAATTTCTTCTTGCTCGTTCGTGGTCTTTCTGCATCATCCCGCATTGACTCATAGTCATAATATATTATGTATTTGTATATTATGGAAGTATGAATGAAAGTGAAAGTATCTCTGAAGAAGGGCTGTGCCAGAGTTTTTGTTGGCGCGAACGTATGCGGCTTTGATGTTTACACCACTACTATTGATTTGATTCACTTTTTCCGTCGGACGGACGGGAGCAGAAAAAAAGAAGTGCATTTTCGGTTAGACCATTGCACTGCTGCTACTCTGAGCAGAGCTGTCACTTGAAAACTTTCTACTTCCCTACACTTCCGACTCCCTACCTTCATTTCATCCAAGACCAAGATAACTTAAGGAAATATATACCTTTTTTTAAAGGAATATATCAAATTTATTATATTTCTAGCCCTAGAGTAATAGGGTGCTCTCGGTGTTTTTATTGCGAGCAGGGGATTTTTACCGTGATATCATCTTCATCAATCAATCCTTCCACTTACGCTCTTTTTCTTAGTAAAATGCACAGTTGAAAAAGATTGATGTGCACATAAACAAAAAAACATCTTTAGGCTCATTCAATTCACTATATTGTTATCTTGTTATATATTTTTTGGAACAGTTAAAACTTTATCATGAATAGTTGGTGTCAAGTTTCTTCCATTTTTAAAACGTCATCAACACTGCATGAATAATATGGCTCAATTTTAGCAATTTATCTAATCCTTCAGTACAGTACAACCATACCAAGCTTAATGAGTTTAGCAGAGTTCCTAGGAGTTAGTTCGTAGGTGAAAGTCGGAAACCCTTCGTGTTCCCAGAAGTGGTTCCACTCGTTCACTATTCTGCCTTGTGCAGAATACCACGCAATTGAAGATGTTTGTCAGACTGAAAGTGTATCTGGTGATGATAGCAATTTTGCAATGTGCTTGTTTATGCTTCATTTTGATGGGCGTTACGGGGGGTTTTGAGTCAGCTAGTTATGGCGAACATGACGGGGAGGAGGAAGGGGGAAAGGATATTGAGCACAAGAAAAATTTGTCTTCCAGTCCATCGTCGGTCGATACTGACAGCCAGGTTCCTGACAAGGTTGTGCTCATGATCATTGACGCTTTGAGGTTGGACTTTCTCAATGAGAAGAACTTCCCCTTTTTGATGGGCAAACTGAAGAAGTATAGGAGGACGACTATGATGAAATTTGATGTCAAAGTTGATTCTCCGACTGTGACCTTACCAAGAGTGAAGGCACGTTTCTTTCTTTCATTTTACCGACTCGGGCCAAATCAAAATCTAATTTCGATTTGTTTGTTTGATGATTCCAGACTCTTGTCACTGGCAAATCTCCTGTGTACATGGACGTCCTCAGAAATTTTCAAACCTCAGATACGCTCAAGAATAAAGAAGGAATTAACCAGCCAAATTTGATATCCTCTCTGCGAAAGGAAATTCCGGATCTTAATATCTGCTTTTTTGGAGACGAGACGTGGTTAAGGCTGTTTCCTCCTAGGGATGACAAAATGTCCTCATACTTCAAAAAATGGGAAGGTGTGACATCCTTCTATGTCAGAGACTTCTATGAAGTTGACAGTAACGTCACGAGACATTTGGAGGATATTGATGATTGCAACTTTCTAATATTGCATTACCTAGGCCTAGATCATATTGGACATGTAATTTAATGCACTTTTAATGCGTTGATTTTACTTTATTGGATTTCTTCTTTTAAATATGATATTTGTTTGTTTTAGGTTTATGGTCCGAAACCTACGGATCTATTAAGGAAGAAGCTGAATGAAATGGACCATGTTATCCAGCATTTGCATTCTCATCTCTCTCATGTGAAGACCAAAAAGTCGAAAAATCTGTTGATGGTTACCGGTGATCATGGGATGGCAAATCTTGGGGGACATGGAGGCAGTAGTCTCGAAGAAGTTCTCACTCCTCTCATTGGACTGGTGATAGGGGGTAGCCCATATCATCATTCACAACTCGAAACTGCACAAATCAACCAGATTGACATTGCACCGACATTAGCAACTCTGTGGGACATCGTCATTCCACAAGAATCTCGTGGCCAGTTAATTTTAGATTTAATCGAACCCTTCAAATCTTCTGACCAGCTTGCAAATGCATACCAAAGAAATTGCAAACATCTCCTGAAAGTTCTTGGAAATAGCAGAAAGGCTGCTACTTACAAATTGTGGTGGTCGGAAATTTCAAAAATGGAGAAACCGCTTGCAATAAAGAAGTACATCGAATTAGAAAACGAACTGTCAGGAACTTTGCAAAATACGCGTAGAAAAAATTCTGACATCTTAAGTAGTTTTGTTATCTCAATGGTGTTGTTGATTTGTACGGAACTTTATTTGTTCACGTGCCTTAAAAAAGTTCTGGGAAAATATGCAAAGTTTGCCCTAGGCGTTGTCTTTCTTCCAGCTCTGTTAACCTACTTTAGTTCTAGTTTTATTGAAGAGGAACATTACATTCGTTATTATTTGTACTCTTCTTTACTAGTAATTTTTATGTGGAGCAATCAGAAAAATAAGTCAGAAAATTGTATGACGATGATGAAGTTGATGGCACTTCATCGGTTTGCAACTGTTCTGAATCAAACAGGGGATAAGTGGAGTCATCTTCCAGATTTAAATGATTTCATTCAAGAAAGAAACTTAATGTGGTTGACGGCCACGATTGCTGTGATATTGGTGTATGTGTACTCTGATAAGACTGTTAAATGCTCAAGGTCCTTCCTTGTTTCTTTGTTGTCTGTTTACGTGACAAAAATGACAACGTACTATATTGACGAGGATTTTCGTGGTCAATGGCACTGGTGAGTAAAGTACATTTTAAATCCTCATGCAATAACTATGCATATTAATTCAATGTTCTTATATGGCTAAACTCTAAATAAATCACCACAATCGTTTTACTTTTTTGCTATTCAAGGCTCCTATTGGATGGGAAACTACAAAAACTAACTTTTCTCATAATATTCTTCCATTTAATACATAATTCATACAGCGGAAACTTGCATTTGTCGGTTACCTCGTCTGTGATTTTGTTCTTGTTGATGTTATCGCGTTTTCAAAATCTCATTATCGTCGCAGTTGTGTTTGTGCAAGCGTATTTATTAAACGAACTAGTTAAGCAGTCATCCGATGACATGCAGCGTCTGGAGAAAAAGCCTTCTGTCCGAATCACGTCGCTGTTTTCAAGAGTTCTAATATCATGGTTTGCACATGCTGCATTCTTCTATCAAGTATGTGCATGCAGAGAATAGAACTTTGGGTTCACTCAGAAGATTTATGTAAGACATTATTTATGTGTTTTTTAATCATCTAGGGAAATTCTAACGGACTTTCAACGGTGGACGTTAATGCTGGTTATATTGGAATCGAGTCGTATTCTTCAAACGTTTTAATTGGGTTTCTGATTTTTGCCAACACTTATTCTAGTCCTTTATTAACGTACATCTCAATAACCAAAAGCCAAAGGTTTCAACTTACTCCATTTTCAGAGTTAAGCTTTTTCAGATTTCTCGAATAAAGTTAACATTAATTGGAAATTTATTTTAAAATGTTCAACAGCCCATCGCGGATTGTGATGAACGGATCAGCTCATGTGCCAAATCACACAAGCAGCAAACAAAAAGCCAAAAGTAGGGATAGAGAAGTAACGAAAAAATTGACGGAGTATTTGCCAGTCTTACTTTTACTTGCTAGCGGAGCGGAAAGTATTATTTACTCATGTACAATCATGATTTTTCAAAACCATTTATTTATTTGGTCAGTCTTTGTTCCTAAGTTGTTGTATCTCATTACTGAGTCATTTGTTTATGCTATCATAATGCTTTATTATGCATTTATTTTTTAATCCAAGAAGAAGCTCTTTAGAAGACATAATATAATATATAATACTGTGCATATAATTTATGCCAAATGCGTGATATAGCTTTTTATACTTGTAAACTTAAGACAACGATGTAAATGTTTGTAAATGACAATTTGTAGATCTTTCGTGAGGTGAGGATGGTTACAAATTTTCCATTTCATATGAAATAAAGTATGCATGGATAACTACGCAATTCATACGTGCCTATTTTTCTGACGTGAAGTTTTATTTTCCTGGCAAGCTCAATTTAATTTTTAGTCATCTTTTTGTATTTAGTTCGATCAATATTAGGTTTACAACCCTTCCTGTTTGAATTTTGAACCCATGAGAGGATTTGAGTAACAGAGTAGTTGCACCTGCAGTATTAATCATTCGATTCATGAATACGGGAGGGGTCAGTCATTGACATCGCAGTGAATCCTAGATATTAATATATTCCTACTAGATATTAATATAATCCTACTATATTCCGAGTCGAATTTCATCAAAAGATAAATAATATGACTGTAATATACTTATCAATGTAAGAGAACAGCGAAAGACACGTGACAGTAATTAATGTTGATTTTTTGTCATAGTCATGTCTCACTGGTTCATGTCAATGTTGCATTGTGCATTATATCCAATATTTTGTCATTCCCATCATATCGAGCTTAAGAAGCCATATAATTGCTCTCCAAAAACTAGAAACCTAACCGAAGCTAGGAGTCAGTTTTATATATCTTCTACTTCTACAACTCTAAACATGAAAGTACAAAGAAAATTGATCATGTTTCTGAACCAATAATGTCTGCCAAGTGCCGAATTCTTTGATTTTAACACGATCATTGTGAGTGCCTGGCCTATTTCGATTTGCTAGTAGAGTTTATTGGTCAGTTGCTATCCTGAGAAGAACCAGAAACATAGCAAAAAAATGCTGCTTCAAGGTAAGTTGGCCGGCGATGATGCTCAAAAAAATGTAAAATGTATTGTACGATTGCCGAATATACAAAGACTGGGTCTTTGATTCGATGTCCATGCACTTGAAGCCGTTTGACTGCTCAGACTAGTGATTCTTTTGACTATGCACGAAGTAAATGTAGGTGCGTGAAACACGTAACATAATTTCAGGCAAATATAATGCGGCTTACATGAATGTAGAAGTCAAGTCGGGGCATGCAAAATACACGCATTCACGTTTTCTCTTGATGTTGATAACAAAATCTTACCCTGGTTGTTAAACAATGCGATGCAGACGATGCGAAAAAACGTGATGTCCACAACCACAGGATTTTTCTTTATAAAAAAAACCTGTCGCATCCGATTAGTACCTACACGTTCTTCCATGTGCAGTCTCATCCCCTCGTTCAACCCTTCTTCATGATGTTCATTTATTTTATTTTTGTGCAAGTTATGTAACTAGTTTTGCCTCATATATTCAACAAGAAAAAATATGGACTCTTTTATTGCGTTAAGAAAAGCCTTAGGCAAATCTTTTCTGGAGAGATGCATGCATGTTGGTGAGATTGTGTATGTATATACATAGTGCGTGTGAGCATGCTAATAAAGTAGGTATGTATCACATTTCAAATATTTCATAAAGATATGTAGACTATTTAGCAAATTTCAGATAATTTTACAGATGTAGATAGATAGTTTTTTTTATCTAGTGTTCCGGTGAGGTTATCATATTATTTTTAAATATTTTGTTTTGAAAAGTTCAGGACTGCGAGCTTAAATTTATGTGCCATTATCTGGAAGCAGCAAAAGAATAGTTCAATCAAAGAAATAATAAATATAAGGGGGATTAAAATAAGTTGGTTTTGCGTTTTAACTACGATTTGGTTTGGATTTGGCGTATATGCGATCACGATGTCGCACTTCTCTGAAGATAATATTTTATATTAATATGAACATGCATAATATTTGTGCATAGTATTGGGATTTGATTTTAAAATGATTTAAACAGCAAACAAGTGACAGATCAACTTAGGATAGGTCAACACCGTGTGCAGAAACATCAGTTAGTTTACTAAGTAGTAAATAGTAAAAAAACAAATGAGCTTCATCTTTGGGGTGAATTGAGATTATTAGAGTTGCATGAGAATGATCAAAAACTTAACTAGTATTATTTAAGCGATTAAAAATTCTGTGCTAAATATAGTTTGCGGTGGACAAAGAAATATCTGCAAGGTAAAATAGGGTGCAAGAAAATTAGCAGTAACCCAAAATGGGTTGTTGGGATAGGATCAAACTGTGTGACTTCTTTCCTGTCGTCTCCTCAACATTTACGAAGAGACAATGGATGATTTTGTTCATATTTGCGCTGGCGTACCTATTTTCGGCCTGTGTCATGTCACTCCAGGCTCCCTTTTACCCAGCAGAGGTATGATTTATTTATTAGTTCAAGCATAACGTTAAATTCTAAGGAATAGAGATTTTAACTGCGATGTATTTTTTATTAATTTCCCGAACTGCAGGCTGAGAGAAAAGGAGCAAGTGCAACTGAATATGGTAAACGATGGCATTCTTACTATTCCTAGTCTACTAGCGTTTTTTTTTGCTGTGGCACGTGGACACGAAAATACGATTCGCTTCTATTTTTTTTAATTTCACAGGTCTTGTGTTCGGGATTTTTCAGTTGGTTTGCTTTTTAATCTCACCAATATATGGAAAATATGTGAGGAAACATGAATCTTTTTCCATGCATTGTAAATATAGATTGGTGTAATTTTATTCGTAAAAAATTTGTATGCTTAATTTTACTATTTATACAGATGAATAAATTTGGAGCAAAGAAAATATTTAATTTAGGAATTCTGACCGCCGGAATAAGTTGTTTCGTGTTTGGGTAGGTTGAAGCTTGAACCATTTGAATTAATTCATATTCATATTGTGCCTTCCGATGATCGATTCGAGAGCCATTTTTTCTTCATATTTTTCTCCTATGTCATCAGAATTTTTGAAGCAATTGGCAGGTAATAGATTGCTTGTTCTTTGAATCTCCTAAAATGGCGTAATTCCTTTTTATGTTGTTTCTCTTTTTCATTGCATTTTCGCAGCATCGGATTTGTCACAGCGGCGTTTACCATCGTGGCAGGAGAATTTCCAGACAAGATTGCTACCACATTTGTGAGTGTATTTTATTAATTCCGGCTGATTTGCATGTTTTATGAAAATGAATATTATGCCTTAAAACTTTTCTTTTCAGGCTTCCCTTGAAACATGTTATGGAATGGGCTTGATAGCAGGTAAATTAATATAATTTATACCAGTGTTAGAATTACAGAATTTGCTTTTTATACAAATATCTTTCGTTTTTCATAGGGCCATCGGTCGGAGGTGCTTTGTATGAGGTTCGTTGATTTAGTCATTCAACTTGGCTATTTTCATGTGGATTTTAGATTGGGATATGCACATTCTCCAATTTGTTGTTGAAATATATCGGTAAAAGGTTGGTGGCTTCATCGCACCATTTGCATTTGTGGGGTCATGTTTGGTTGTGGTGGCTCTTATTACCCCATGGCTCCTTCCCAACGGAGATTCAATGAACGGTGGCGACTGCAAAGACAAGGAAGGCTTTGGTATTCTTACCATTTTGAAACTTCCATCAGTTCAACTTTCTGCTATTAACATTTGGATGGTCACAAATTCCATTGGCTATCTAAACGCAACTTTAGAGCCACATTTGAGACAGGTATAGCAAAAAGTCAGAACCAGAAGACTAGAGCAGCATGTATGTATTTAATATTTTTGTTCCATTAGGATCATGATCACTCACATTTTATTAATGCCTGTTCCAGTTTAATTTTGAAGTTTACGAAGTCGGCCTCATTTTCATGCTTACTGGAGCCGCGTATGGAATATCTGCTCCACTTTGGGGGAAACTTATGGATAAAACATGCCATCCAAAATATGTAATTGTGATAGGAACTTTGCTGGTTATTATTGCACATCTTCTCATAGGACCTGCGCCATTTTTACCATTTGACACGTAAAATGAACAGAGAAAAATTTTATTAGCGATTGATCTCGAATAAACAATATGTAAAGTTTTCAATTCTTTCCTGTTGCAGATACTTCCCAGTGACTTGCATTGGTTTAATATTACATGGACTGGGAGTGGGAGCGTGTCAAGTGTCTGCTTTTGTGCTGCCTTTAAGGGATTGTGTGTATGTTCTTTCACAACTTTTACCTACCACCATTCCAGTTCTTAGTGAAAATATTTTCCCAATTTCAGCAAAAATGGATTTCCCGACAATCTCAATCTATACAGCGTGGTTTCCGGCATGTGGGCTTCATTTTTATCCTTAGGATTGTTCGTGGGTAGGTCTTCAGCTTTCTATTACATGCAGACGTAGTTCACTGAAGAGATAAGACGCACATTTTTTTCATTATTTTAATTTAAATGCTTCCGTTACGTATGCATGTTTCAGGACCAAGCATTGGAGGAGTCCTTTTGGATGAGGCAGGTTACAGGCTCGGATCGTTGTTCCCCTTCATCTGTGCCATAGTCGTGGTAAGGAAAAGCATATTTGTTTAAATTGTGCACTTTCATGGAATTGAGCTATTTCATGGAATAACCATTTTACTTTTTTAGCTCTTCCTGGCTTTCGGTTTCTTATACTTTGATGGAAGAAAGTCTAAACGGCGTATGTCAGAGTCTGGAGCAGACAGTGAGACAGAAAGTCTTCTCCCTGGTTTTCCGGCCACTATTCCACCCCTCACCCCACGATATGAAAAGGATATTGAAAAGATAAAAGATTATGGAACGGTATATTAGCGTTTGAAGTCACTAATATGAGCGATACTCATAATGCTTGAAACTGGACAGGGTATCTTCCAACTTAAAACAATTGTTTTGCGAATTTGTAATCAAGATGACATTTATATTGGTAGAGTAGCTAATAGAAGTAGTCACCTTTTAGGAGTTATACTAAATGAAATTAATCTGAAGCCCACACCATAAGCAGAGGTTTGTACATGTGTGCTTACGCTAAAGTGTTCCGACTGCAAATGAAATTAATTTTATGAATGTCTACAAAATAAAAAATATACAGAAATAATGCGAACTCTTTGTCAAGTAACTTTATTTGACGACTCGTTGCCGAAAGCCGCCAGTCATACATTTTTTATCACATTTCACACAAGCATTCACTACATGAAAGAATATAATTACTAATTTACATACTATGATTTAGCAGAAACTTACAGTTTAGATAGGAATATCTTTGGTGTTTTGACTATTTCCAGACCTTCACAACCCCATCAGAACTACCACTTAAGATAAAACTTTGATTTGGGGTGGCAACAGTAGAAAGATCGGTAATTACATTGTGATGAGCATAGCCCATCATTATCGAGTAGGCCATTGCATTTGGAACTTTTCCTGAATTGCCTAATGATCCATCGCCTTCAGATTTTTTGTTTAACCCACCTGGAGTAATTCCACCCGGAGAACTGCTATTGACACTGAGATCATGTATCACCTCAACTCCATCAACCAGGCGAAATCTGTATTCAGACGCCTTTGAAAACGCTGAGTTTGTGAGTTGTTGTTCGAGCTTCTCAGGGCTTATGAGGGTGAAAGATTCAGTTGGCTGGTCAATGTCCCACCAGCGAACACAAAAATCACTCCCTGCCGTTATTACTGCGTTATGATTTGATGCAAAGGCTATTCCGTGGATGGATGTCGAGGGACGGAAAGGAATGCAGGTTTCCGGGGGTTTCGTTAAAGGTGGCAGCGGACTTCCCCATAATGAAATGTGTCGATTACCTAAATTAGAAGAACAAGAGCGAGTAACAGTCTCAAATGCATGCATTTATTGGTTGAACATACAATCATACTGTTAAAGTATGATGGTGATGGTAGGAAAATAAATTACCAGTCTCTAGATTCCAAAGAGAAAGTTCATTGACATTTCGACATGAGGTGAAAACCCCCCAAGGATGAAATGGGGATGGTTTCATTCGCCGAACAGGAAAGTCAGTCTTAATCGTATTCACAGGAATTCCAAACCTGAGATCCCAACAGTTTAAGAATCCCTTAGAAGTGCCCGTACACATCCAGCTTTGATCTTCATCCGAGCACAATGCAGTAAGTAGTCCTGAGGAGGTATTTTCAGGTTTAAAATGGAGTTGATAAGAATTCAAGTATTACGTTCGTGAACCACGAACCGGCATAACAAATAACATTAAAGATTTTCATACCACGCTTCAGTTCGCAGTTATACTTGAATACTTCCTTTGTTGCTATTCTAGTGTCATAACCCAACAGAGCTCCTAACTCGGTCCCAATGATAATCAGGTACGGTGAGTACGATTCTAACCCGATCGGAATTCCTAGCTGCTCGTTCACGGTCCCGATGGGCAAGGAAAACACACATCGGGCGATCATGTTTTCAACGCTGAAAAATTAGTATTTTAATACTTAAAGCATAACGCTAACTTAATGC
>JAHZNI010003733.1:0-34779 GCA_027744415.1 Seira ritae | reverse complement strand
TCTCCATGCATTTAATCAAATTTGTATGGTCAATATATCCACCGACACAGTTTCTGTTTTGATACGGTTACGGTTATGCTAGGATGTAGGTGTTCAGTTCCTATTCAGAATTCAATGATAATGACATTTTCATTGTCAACTCATCATTTAATTTGAATTGGTAGCACATTCAAAGAGCATCTCTTTATTTCATCACGCATACGCATACATGTATTATGGATTTAAGTAGTAGTAGTAATTCTAGTAATTCAAATAAGAAGGAAAGCATTTTCCGCTCGTGTGAGGTATAATCCAAAAGGAAATATCTGTCAAGCATGCATGCGATTTTCGAATCCAAAGTTCAGTCCTCAACTACGAATTTTGATTCTTGATTCTGAAAAGCAAAGTAGAAATTACAATAATGCATGGAAATGGAGGAACAATGAATAACATTTCCTTATAAAAATCGCACCCTGCCTTTTCTGGCAGGCATGGTGTGATCACTCTTCAATCATGGAAGCGTGTCGGAAGGAAGGCTACGCTTAAATTTTTAGATATTTTTTTAGTGTCCATCCATCCACTCGCCCGTGAATCATGAGATGTACTGAACTCGTGGACGTGCAAATTGTTCAGATATGCAAATCCTTCACAGTTCTCGCGGTAAATGGCCATTTCAGTGAAAAACAGGACAGGGCATTTAATTTTCTGTCTCCATGTTAAATACATTGGGTTTAGTCATGAACCTATTCTAAAATCGATTCTCTGAAGAGGGCTCAATTATTGCAGAGAGATAGGTGGAGGCGATTTCCTCACTGAAAGAATAGTATTATTACTACTGCGATAGGATAAGCAAAGTGCAAAGTGAAGAGCCAGAACTTTCGTTTCTTTCGAGGAGGGAAAATACGGTTACACCCTTCATATTTCTTAACAAGAAGGAATGAATCTTTGTGACCAAATCAACTTCAACGAGAGAGACACAGGTCATTAAGAACTTTGCCTGGCAATGCATAATTTCTGCTCTCCATTTTTTTTTGTACAAGCGTTTGTCTGCTCAACAAATGCATGCCTTCGCCAAGACAAATTAGCATTTTTCGAGAGGCTCATCTTCATGAAAAAATCAAATCACGAGGTGGGGAACGTAACGAACTGGAGTTTGAAGCCCACGATTTAGGATAGAGTTGAGATTTTAATCATATACGACTTTTAAAAAAATCGACGAGCTCATTTTCATCTTTTCATACATACATGCTCATTTTGATTGATTTGAATCCCTGGAATGCTCTCGCCCATACTTGAGCAAAATTAAAGAAAAAAATGAAAATGCGGAGGACGATTATCAGATGAGAATATCACTCTTTATGTTTGTAGGTCTCCAAATCAGTGGGTTATTCAAGTAGGTATGGATTCAAGTCTCAGGTGTGCACTTGCTTTTTAATAATGGTGCAGCGGATAGAACGATTCATGCCACAAGCCAAGCCACCATATAACGCATAATAATAATATTGTGTTCCAGCAGTTTTATTTTGTCTGCACTCTTACCTTGCACAGATGAATATATTGAAAAATGATTCATCATTTTTTTCTTGCTCCCTACATAAAAAATTGTCATGTAGGTGGATAAGGAGGAAAAAACTATGCAATCGCTCACGGTTATTCTGCAATGATGCGCTGATATTTTTTTCGACGATGAGAGTTAACTATCATTCATGGATGCATGCCCAGTGATTTTTTTATTCGAGTTACACAAAAGGGTGACTTCAGAGTTAAAGATTTGGTAAAAAAAATAAGCACAGATTCTCAAAATTACCTTGATTTATCTCTGTGAGATGTAATTAGTTTGATATCCTCGACAGAGTGTAATTAAACTTAAAGGGTGGTAATTATGATGAGACATTAACGTCACATTGATCACGGCAGTACTGAAGACTACAAATTTACTTTTAGATTAAAATTTCAAAACTATGAAATTTAATTGGCAAAATTGCAGGGAAAATTTGTATATAATGTGGTTAATTTAGCTGAAGCTAGACATTTATTTATTTGTTGATGTAAATTTCTTTTTCTCCTTCGTTTTCTAATTATCTTGGAAAGATTGCTGGAAGGAAATCTGTTACCTAGCTAAATGACCACCAAAAGAATTGACAAGGCGGTATGTTCGTACTCTGATTTCACGTGTCCATTTGATATGTGGACCTGTCACTTTAAGCAGATTTAATTAAATGGTGGCTTGTGACAACTTTTCATCATTTTTCATGCAATTTTCTGTCTCTGTACCTGTCTCAGAACTACAGGTTTTTTTTGCAATTAGTTGTGGTCGAACTGGGTGTCTATCTCGTCTTGCCCTCTGTGGCACATTGACAAAATTCAAATTTCAAGCCATTCGCACTCGTAAGCGTTAATTACCATGATAAAAAAGAGCAGCACTGAATAAATCAGGTATGGGCTGCGCAAAAATTTTGGGAGAGAGGAACGGGTACAGGGATCACTCAGTTGCCGTCTTTTCTTCTTTCATTTTTCGAGACTTATATGGCTTGGAGCAATCGATCAACTGACAGAACAACAAGAAAAAAGATCCCATTGATTGGGTGATTAGTAGAAAATGGTAGTACGCCACATAATGATAATAATAATAGCAATTATTACGTACATGACTTAAATTTTTCTGATAGGCTGAATTCGAGTTTTGTTCAAAAGTTTGGACTTTATATTGAAAGCTGCCAAAATTGCAGCTTGTCCTGTCCTTTCGACTTGTTTTTTAATGTTTCGCGTTAACTTCTTTCCCTTTTTCCAATTCGAGAAATAATTGGAGTAGAAATTGAACCTATTCTGGGTACGACACATAAACCTGGGCTGGTTTTCTTCTTCAGTGGAATAATAATGCAATTATTTATAACGGTCATAATTTTTTAGATGCAATATAGAAGTATTTTTAGCCTACGCTATGAAGAGAAAAGGAAAACATTTTTTCCTCATTATGATGATCTCATAATTTTGATAAAAATTTCCAAATGTAAAAATAAACGATTGTGGATGAAATAGGAGGCTTGATTTCCTCCTCACAACTTCATTTTTTTGTGTTCGGCGCATCATTGTTATCATTATTGCTATCTGTACTTTCTCAAAGAGCTTCATTTTATGGGCAAATCCGTTTTCTCTGTGTCAGGTGCAATAAAACAACCATGTAGAACAATATTTTATGGATGTCTTCATACATCATTGCTTACATTTAACCTCACGCGTGTTAGTCTGTTAGCCTTTCGTGTGTCAGTTTGGGTTGATTAATCCATTTCAATTTGCAGGTAGGCATTTATATGTATGTTTAGTTTATTTCAATTTCCAACCAGCTTTCTTTCGAATTAAATTGGTATGATCAGTTCAAACTTCAAATTCCAGACTTCAAAGTAAAATATGAATACCTACTTATGTATGTAGGCAGAGGAAATTTTCTCAGTTGTTCCAAAACGCTATGTCGTCAAAGAAATTGCGTGCCATTATATACAACAATAATGCGGCGATGTTTTATAGTCCATATCTCGATGAAAATCGGAGCCTACGTCTATCCATTTCTATTGTCCTGTCTTCGTACCAGGACTCCGTCGGTACGAAAGTCATCTAGTCTCTGCTTGCCTACAGCGCAACGATAATCTTCATGCAACGGAATTTTCTGGATAAACATAGGCAACTTCCTACTCTGCTTGCTCTTTGCTCGTCACTTCCGTCTTTTATAATACTTGCTTTTCTTTAAGAAGACAAATCATAAAAAGGCATAAGAAAATAAAGTCTTCAGATAAAAAGTCCTCATTGCTTAGAGGCTCGAACTAATTTAGGAAAAAATAGCAATATACTTAATAACGACACAAAGGCAAAAAGGACGATGAATCCCTGTCATCAAAACATGCTTTGATTTACCATAATCAAAATAAAAGGAAAACTGCAAAATAACTTTTTGAGCAAAACTGTACTGCCTCTGCCTACAATGTTTTTTCTGGTTCGTCCCCCTTTTACCTTTTGCGAACGCACGTTATTGTGCCCCTAGCCTCGTCCACGAGACTTTTCTGGAGTCTTCCGGATGTACCTATGTTGTTACATTGTAAAAAAAATAACGCCAGCCTGCACGCTAATGCATATATTATATCAAATGCATGAGCTGTGAAGTTTACACACACACGTTAAGAAAATGACAAGTTCTATGGTGATCATGATAATCAATAACTTTTCGCCTCAGACGAAACGATTGCGGCTCTTTCTACTTTTTTTGAGAATTACATTCCTTCAGAAAAGGAGACAGGAACGAGTTTGTTTCCTCCGTTCAAATGTGCATTCTTTGTGGGAGTGTGAGGTGAAGACACGCACGTGAATGAAAATTCCCTTAGGTCGCATTATTGTAATTGCAAAAAAGTTTTAAAGTGCAAATATTAATTCATCGATTTGAATGTCTGTTCTGTGTCTTCTTGGTGCGTGGGAGAAGATGGGCATTTTGTTGCTTAAGGAAATCTTAAATTAAATTAATAATATCTAATTCAAAAAAAATAAGTAAGCGCATCACATTTACCATACATATACCTTATTCCCGTTTTTATTTAATTGGAAGGTGAAACTGTCATGTCATGTCCGCGTGGAAACAACTTTGTTTAATAATTTTGTTCATGTTTGTCAGGTAAAGATTTTTTTCCAATTTTGCATTTCGCAGCACGATTACTTTTAACGGCCCAAGGTTATTCTTTTACCAAATGCAGAGTAAAAAAAGGTTAAATTATGCTTGTGTTCCATATTGTAATCCCTTACTGTCTCTCTATTATTATTACTTTTATTTCTTATTATGGTGTCTTCCGAAATAATCACTGGTTCTGGTTTGGTTTGGCTAGCTTAGTAGTAGTAGCACGAATATATATGTATCTCAAACCTTAATATTGTTTTGATCAAAAAGTATGAGGTATACAATCATTTCATTTTATTGACCTCCTCGAGACAGTTGAGCTAATGGTAAGCTCTCCTTTCTATCTCTTCTTATTTGCCTTGAAGTCCATGAAATATGAATTCTTAGAGATTGCTTGTGATTCCATATAAATTTTGTGTGCTCATGCCCCCTCACCTCCTCATCCATGAAGTTTTTTTTCGTTTGCAATAATGGCATGCCTAACTGAAATCACTATCATTATAACTAAGTTTAACGATCTGATTTGATCCAAAGTTTTGCTTCATCTTCCCTGTTGACCTATCTGCAAGAATATGGGACAATAAACATATCATGATAACGATCAAGTTTTAATGATCGTTATTGTCATGCACCCAGACCCAGTCCAAGTCTAAAGTTCCCAACGCTCATCCGATTTATTCTTTTTGGCGAATGGAAGCTCCAATTATTGGATGAACTTTCAAAAGAAAAAAAAACAATGATGAACATTAGTGTTGAGATTTGCAATTTTCCCCCTCGAGGTGACTTCGATTTTGTCCTTAATGAGGCTGACAATAAGTAGCGTGATAAATATGCCTCGGGGAGCTTCATAAATCGTTCGCTGGAAGAATATGTTGAACATTTATTGTGTGGGCGACGTCGAGACAGTTTTATGTGGTTATCGTGGAAGTGTAAGAACAAGTTGGATTTACTTATGTGAAGACATTAGAGCATGAGGCCATCCATTCTTTTTTGTGCAAGAATGCTATTGCTGCCCATTATGTATTTGATACACCGTACAAACATACGTACCATTTGGTTTTCTACAGATATTCATTCGTTTCCAAATTTATAGCCATTTTCTACCCAAAACTCAAGAAGAACATTTAGCTTAATCTACTACTTTCAAAATCATCATTATCAAATCAGTGGAGAGGACCAAGCCGAATTTCCTTATAAAGGTGTCATTTCAAGATTACATTTTCGTGGCTCTCGGTGCTGTCTAGCTGCTCTTCCATTTTCAAGATATGGCTCCTACTCCTACAGATGGTCAGTCGAAATGAATTTTATATACATAATATGTATAATATATATATTACTATCATTATGCTTTTCAAACGAATTGTTTAATCTTCTTGGGTCCATATGAATCTATCTCTCCAGGGGGATTACATTAAAACATTGGGAATCTTTAAGTATTATTCCGCTTCCACATGAATTATAAGTTTGTATTTTTTTCACGCAAAGTAACATGAAATACGCTCAACTCAACAATAGAAAACTACACTTCTTGCAATAAATAGTTCATCTTTTCGTGTTGGGCTCATTGAACGCCTACTGAAAATCTAGAAGATTCTGACTAACTTTGGCAGTATTAATGTTTGCTCTGTGAAGTATGGTCAAGTGACAATGAACGAGATGGGATGAACACGCTGTTTTTTCTTGCATTTAAAAGGCTAGGATTTCAGGGTGAGTGACATTCCCTCAGAGTGGATATTATAATCCTCGAGACAAAACTCGCAGAGTTTCAGCCAAAAAATTTGGTCGCGCAACAGCAAGCTTGTCTTTCTGGAATTTTCAAGTTGTTCTTCCAATATCATTATAGCGCCCTATGCATTCTAAACCTGACTAAAAGTGATAGCATCATATCATATTATTTTCTTGATCCAGTTAGAGTCCAGATAAAAATTACATGTTTCTTGGCTTTAATGAGATATATGCATGAGTAGAAAGTGAATTCCTGGAGTAGGAATAATTGATGAGCCATCACCTAAGAAATTAAATTAGTTTGGTATCAAGCGACCTTGCTCGCTTCTTTTAATACTTAATAGAACTAAACCAGCTTGCACAATACAACACGAGGATATCCATATTGTTAATTGAAGAAACAAACGTGGGCACACGATGATACCGTGATTGATTACGACGTAAATGACATGATCCCACTTCTTCAGCCATTTCACATTATGCATTATATTTTTTTCAAAAGTTGAACTTGTTAAAATGATGATGATCATCATCATCTCCCACGCAAAAAGCGTCTTTGGAAGCGTCTACTTGTTTTTCTTATTTTAAAAAATAAACACGATTTTGATGGGCGTCTTAAGCTTAATTTTGAAACAGGAAAGTAGTCTGGGAATGGGAACTCTATGTCATTCTGTCATCAAAAGTCCTTTTAACATAATTAAAAGTAAATAAAAGTGCAGGGATTGGGGATCTTCCTGAAGATCCTGCAAAAGCTATTTGGAAACTTCTGTGTTAATAATAATTATCATATGCATCATCATCACTTCTCCAATGCAAGTAGATAAATATGTACCTAGTACCTATGAACACAATTCCGCCTAAAGTAATATTTAATAAAATGGCGACCTGGGGAAACTAAAACACAAAAGCCCAAAATTGGCTAATTTCCATTACAATCAAGCTTTCGTATCACGCCTCAGATCTCTTCCTTAATTTAAAATCATTTCATGACTTTAATTTTCATTCTGGAACAAATAAATTCATGAACGCTCAATACATAATAATCTTATCTAAAGTGTAATCTATTCATTGAAATTTACGATGTTTTCCCCATTTTCGTATCAAGCGAAACGTCTTCTTCTTCTTAGCTGGCAGCATTGCAAAATATGATTTATGACAAAATAGCTATCCCGCAACAAATAACTATCCTACAATCCCCATCATCATTAACCGTCTCATGAGCAAATACTACGCAATTAATGCAAACAATGTAATATAATAAGTATGAAGCATGCGGCAAAGCAGAGTGTGATTTCGTAACAACATTAATAGCAACAACTTATTTATTAGAGGACTTAAAATTTCCTTTTTTTCATTCGCTACATATGAAAGATTTACAATTTATTAGCGTAATTTCTATGAAGATAATATGTTAATGTGTTGCATGTAACCTTATGTCACAAGAAAATGTTCAGTGTGTCAGATTAAATTACATATATTTTTCTACTTGATACGCAGAGATGGGTGGACATATTCAACAAAGACCTTGGACTCCAACGAAGCGTCGTGGACCTATCGCTGCCGAATTCAGCAGTCCAGGACCTGCTTCTGTTGCTCTGCCCGGTTTAATTGGTAAGACGGTGATGGCGCGGCGTGCACACGGCATATTATTATTCAGCACTATATTATAGAACCTTATAAGTTCAGAACAACATTATTAGCAGACCTATTACAACATGTTCGATTATTTATTTTTCAAATGTGAACAATGACGAAGGTGTGAACCGGCTTGCTTTTTTTATCCTAAATTTTGTTGTTGGGTTTCTTCCATAATTTTTTCCCCAAATTAATATGATGCGATACATAGTACTATGATCATAATCAGCAGCATCAACTTTGAACATGAACATCGTTATTCCAAATATAGTAAAAATACATTTTTGGCATGGTATTTGCCGGAGACAAAAAAATATACGAACTTTTTTTTTAATAAATTGGGTGCTTATTAATATTTTTGCAATTAATTTTAACTCTGTAATAATTTGTTGAGAAGGTGTGAATTGCCAAACGTGTCTGGTGATTTGGTGGCTGACTGAATGAATGAGTGCTTCTCACTAAAAATCCTAATGTTTGTGAAAGGAATGTAACAGCACTAATTCATTTTTCTGCTTTTTTCCCTGACAATAAAAATGATTAACTTGTTGGCACATGGCACTCATACGTCATCCACGTGTGGTTGGTTCGGTGGTGGTGGTGGTGTTTGGATGGACTCACCAGGAAGGACTCCGTATGTGTCTGGGAAAAGCACGTCGCCTTGCTTCACTTTTGGAAGTAGGTAATATTTGATTGGTCTCCTCTCTCTCTGAATCTGTCGGCCTCGATGTGATGTGATGTGCCATAGTTATAATGCCGCCTACCATGTAGTTCATGCAAAAATGAGATTTATTCCCACCTACAAGCACGACAACAGAGAATTATTATTAATGGAAAGAGATGAACTTACATACTGTCAGGCGCAGGTGGCATCATAACTAGATACAATGGAAATTATGATGAATAGCTCATTGTTCTATTGCTTGCTTTTCAATACAAAAAACATTCGAAAATGTTTTTGATCTTTTTAAAAGAAGAGATAGATTTAATGTGAATTCTCTGACTGCTTTGTCATTGTCATCTGCCCATGTCTCGCGACTCTTGACTTGACTTACCTCACCTTTCTGTGGCTTACTGCTGGCTCTGTGGGACGCTTGCATGGATTTTTTCATGATAATTGGCTCATCTTCGCTAACGCTCGTTGCCAAACGTGCTCGGGACCTGGAAATTTGTAAATAAAAACATGCTTTCTGCTTCTTTCTTTAACAAAAGACAGACACGTGGATACTACTGATCATGCTGGCCCTGGCCCAGGAACTTATAATGTTAACGGCTTGTCTAGTAAAGGTTCGTATGATTTGATCGAATGGTTGATTGATGAATGAATGGAATGAACTTGTTTCAAGCCACGTAACCAAACAACAGCGTGCAATTAGTCATTGTTTGTCTTGCGTTGTGCAAAAGCATATAAATATTATGAAACGATGACGACGAGGAACTTAATTTGCAGGAAAATCTTCTGCTCCTGCCGCAACCTTACACTACCGCCATGCTGAGCCAAAAGCGTTCGTCACGCCAGCTCCTGGTGCTTACAATCCTGAACAATGTGAGAAAAAGATTTTGGACCACTCCCCAAAGTACAGTTTCGGAGTGAAGCCTGAGAAGAAGGTCAAGAGCAACACCCCAGGTAAGTCTCATGATAATAATGAGGTTTAACGTTAGTCCGGGAAAATCCAGTTTAATGTTGAACGAAACGAAATACTTAATTTTCAGCTCCAAATGCATACAACGTGCCACCAGTTCTGGGTAACTGCCCAGAGGGAACCAAGCAAAAGGCACCGTCTTACACAATATCTGGACGTCATAAGGATCAAGTGGATCCTCGAGTTGCAAATCCTGGTCCGGGGAAATATGAGTCTGGAAATATGGATGCGATGAAAGCAAAGGCTCCAGCCTTTTCCTTAAGCACTCGCACACAGCTTCCATCGGATGACACAAAGAAGCCTGGACCCGGAGCGTATTCCGCAGAAAAGGTATGTATTTCCTTCGCTCTCATTCTTGCGTAATTACCTATTTCGAGGACTTGATAATAACCAATTTGCTTGATGTTCTCTAAAGGTGAACTTAAATCCGGCTCCAGCCCACTCGTTTGGGATTAAGCACTCTCCATACATTTTGAGTAAGCCACTTTAAAACGTTGCGTTACAATATATGCATTTGCGAGCAATTTTACTTCAGTGAAATGATATTTAGAAGCCTAAACAATTCTACCGGTTGATTAATCATCATGCCAATAACTGCACGACTCCACAACTACATGTTATCAAACTGCGGCCTTATATTTCTCGGATGAAGGAGGATACTCAATCAAAAATAGAATTCATGAGATGAAGTTTATAATGATGTCTTCAGCAATCAATGAGCAAATATATCACCATCGAAAAAATTTCTTTTGTGCTTGGATTACCATATACCATGATGTTCCAGCCATAAATTCAAATATACTTTTAATTAGAGATATTATATTAGCACTTTACTTCCTCAACTGCAAATTTCAATTTGTCCATTCCAAGTTGATGATGATGAATTGGTTTACTCTGTTTAGTGTGAGCAAATGAGAGAATGCAGTGTGTGCATTGCCTATTACATTTGTTATCGTATTTTTTCGTATTTTTTATTGCGGCCTGTAAGCCGTGCTTGAAAGTAATGTAAAAATTGTTTACTACAGCTTAAAGATTCTCCTCTAGAGGGAAAAGGTGTAAGGTAGCTAAATAGGAATATAGCAATCAAGGTGCTTTATCAGAAATGATAGTGAGATGAAAAAATATGCAAACTAATGATTATCCAGTAACTCCCGCTAACTTTTAGTCTTAGGTCATGTTGGTGGTGCCACGACGAGATGTTTTTATTTCCTGTCTTAAATATGCCTAACAGAACTAATAATACAACGGTGTAATATGTATGTCCAGCCAAAAATGATGTTGTGCTTCTAACTCCTTGTGAAAAATTTAATAAAGAAGAGTTGCCATCACGTCAAACAAGTCATGATTCATGATTACTTGAGTCCTTTTTTCTGATATGCATCCAGTTTAAACGAGCAGTGAGGCCATGGCCATAAGTCCTTAAGGGCTACTCAATTTTTGCTTAAGGTTCTCATGCAAAATCCTGTTCATCACATGAATGAAAATCAAAAGCAAGAAAGAAATGGTAACATATTATGACACAAATTATAGGTATAATATAACAAATTAGTTTTATTCCTCAACACTTTATTTTTACATCTTCTTTTGTTTGAAATTTTTAGTTTCCTTACGAGCAAAATGGACATTAAACAATTACGGCGACGATATTCATTTTCATCATTTCCTCTCGACAAATAAATTAATTTTGTTGGATCATGCAATAAAAGGGTTCCACTTCTATTTCTCATTGTACTTCACACATATTTAATATATGATCCGTTTTCTATTTGAATATTTGGTAAGCAATCGAAGAAGAAATGGAAAAATCATGGCTTTCTCATCATCCCCCCTTCCAATGGTATAAATCAGTACAACCAAGCAACATTTTGCAATAGAATAGAATAAAGATTTACAAGAAAAATATTTTTTGATAACATAATTTTAGCTTATAATAAAATATAATCAAGTAAAATAAACAAACTAAACCAGACTGAAACATAATTTTAAAAAGAAATCCTTTTTTGATTTTTTACGTTTCAACGGCGAATCTGTCTATTTACTTTGTTAAATTTACTGAGGTAGACATGTTGTGATGCTTTCGACCAATGTAACAGTCTTTGCCAGTCTTCAAAAAAATAACATACAAAATATACTTTACAAAAAATAACTATAAAAACTATAAGAATTTAACTAAATTACATTTGAAGCAAAAACAAAATAATAAAATGAAAATAATCTAATAAGAATATATTTACACGGATCGTAAGGATAAGTTTTTTTGGAAATAAGATTTTAAAAGTCATACAGAACTTCAAAGAAATTTATGGCATCTACGACAAACCTTTCACGATATAAACTCTATTATTTTCACTGCTTTAAGGTATTTTTCCATTCCAATTCGTTTTCTTTTCACCGGGCAATCCCATATTTGCAATGAAGTTAACTTAAAGAAAAGGCAAAATTGAAATTATTAGAATTTTAATTGGTCATCAGCAACATCAATAAAACCAGAATTTCGAGTTGTTGGAACCAGAATCAGCGCTTTCCTTTTTAACGAGCTTCAAATTATGGAAATCTTTCCATTTTGTACATATCTTTACGTATTTCTGTTTCTCTTACTTTTCTCACGTCTACTCGAACGCAGCAGTAATCATGCATTGTATTGAATTTAACATGATAAGAAGCAGTGCATATATACACTTAAGCATTCAATATTACTTCTTACGATACTATTATATACACTAAAAGTCTAACAAATTTGCCAACAATTCCTTTCTACTCCCTTCCACGTTCTACCGAGCTTGGGACTCTAGATTATTACAAAAATTGACACAAATGAAGAGACACAAAAAGGACTTTATTCAGATTGATTATCATTTGACCCGACTTCAATGAAGAACTAAAACAGGTTCACCAAGACTATTTTAACGTTGAATACAACATTGGCTATTCTACATACACATAGATACATGCATACGCAACAAGAGTAGCAATATAAGTATTAATTTCCCTTATCTTTGGAATTACGCTACAATAATTTACGGAGGTGAGCATAAAAATGCCATACATACTTACCTACCTAATTTTCTGTACACACATGGTAAAGCTCGAACAATATTCTTCCTTCATTTTGTTTCCGCGTACAAAATATTATGCTACACTTTACACTACAATTTAATTTTTACATCCACGTATCTTCTCGTAAAACGGTAAGCATTTCTATGCACAGCTTAATTGTAGGTCGACTCCGTGGATAATAATTAGCTTGATATTAATTCATACAGGGCAAATTAAAGAACAGGAGTTCACCTGAAGAGAAAGGGAAGATGGAAATTCAAAACAAAAAATTAAACTCTTGAAAATAAAACTAGATACATCAGTCATTATTATATAATCATCCCCTAGATTATAACCAGAGAAAATATATTTTTCATTACTTATTATTTGAGATAAGTAATTTGCAGAGGAAATTACCTCTTGTTTAAAAACATTGCACTGAGCCTTACATACAAGTCCTTCGATTTCCTTACCATCCAATCAATTTTATTGCAATAATTACTCACATCTGTTTTGATCCATTCTCAACATTACCATTCATCTTGTGAAAAATATTCTCAATAATTTTTTGTTTTGTGATTTGTCATAAAACTACATGCATACATTATAATTATAACAACATATTTTCATCTGTGTTTAATATTCTTTTTCTGTGAATGGAGAAGGTATAATCTTTCCAGAATTCTAAAAGAATTCACGTAGTCACAAGATACTTCATCACATCTTTTTTTCTTACGTCTTCAAATTATAAGGTTTTTTAATGGAAAGTTTGTTGGGAGGGATGAATTCATGTAGTGCAATCCTAATCATTTAACAAAATCTCTTAAGCTTCATCATCTGCCTACAAGCTCTACCTGTACATAAAACTCGACATCTACAATTGAAATAGTTTGTAATCAATGATCGCGCGTATAAACTATTTCGTACTTTGATACAGTTAAATGCTCTTTTACTTTTACCCTATTTACGATGGACAAAATTTTGTGAGGCTAAACTTTAATCGGACCATTACTTCTACAAGCCTATAAGTAAGACAAGAAACAAAAGAAACGATTTGAAAGGATTATTCTACCTAATAAAAGGTGTAAAATGGAAAATGTGAAGTGATGTAACTGAAAAAATATGACATCCAATAAATGCCAATCCACCATATAGATACTTACGTTTTATAGGGTTTGATTAGCTCCGTATATGTATTTTAATGTACAAAGTTTTCCCTGAGTTCCCCATGAAACTTGTGAGTTTTGGCTGAAGGATATTGTTAATGATCCCTCAGTTCAATGGTAACCTAATTTTTTCTCTCTAAAGCATAGTGTACCGCCTACATCGTAATCTCCTAAATGGTGGACACCACACTTATATTTTTACGTAATCATAAATAGTTCTCGATTATTGAACCCTATACAGGTAATATCCAGTTCGTCGTTCTTCATCATTCTCTAGTCCCACCAAACTAATAACAAAGAACATTCTAGCGGATTATTTCATTAATTAGTTTCCTCGACAAATCCAGTGAACACATGGAGGTGGCCCCAGTCAAACCTAAAGTTTTCCTACTAAACATTTTTTACTTTGATTTTACATACTCGAGAATAGTAAAATACATTTACGATATTTCATCTTTTTTTTTAGCGTAGACCAGTCTTATGGATTTACAGATGCGAATGTACAAAGTAACATAATTCAATTTGATTGATGATGAACACAAAAATTACGAACGCAAATAGTCTTTGAATGATTGCAAACTAAGTGCCCGATTCCAATGCAAGAAAATATTTCCAGGGGAGAGGGCATAATAAAAAAAATGAGAAAAAGTATTCGTTTTTTGGTATAGTCCTGTTCCATGCACTCATTGGCCGTGGATCATTATCATTTTCGATCAGTCTCATTCAATTACGTACTTTGAATTTTTTCACACGTATGAACGGTTTAAATAGAAAGTTTTCTTTTTGCTAGATGCATATAAGCAAGAGAGAGAGAGAGGGAAGGACACACGAAGTCAAGATCATTTTTACTCGCGTAACCAATCCTTATTATGTATTACAATGTAGAAAAGTTTTGAACTTGAACGATTCGATTCGACGATTTTAAGATAAGCGAAAATTATTTAGTCTCTTAGAAACTTAATTGGCTAACCAAACTGACTAACTTTTACCATGAGAAATAATATAGTGTAATTTCAGTAATTCGAGATAATGTTTACTTCTTATTATATACAGTAGCTACAGATAAATACGTAGTCGCTAAATTAATGTTTTTACATCTGATTTCTAATTATACCACCTAATTAAATACTATTCCGTGTTCCCCTTGCTCATGGGAAGAATTGTCCAGATTGACAGACTCCACTTACTGGTTACAAACTGCACTATGAAGCGTGTATCTTGTATCTATGCTAGATATATCCTAAATCCTAAAACAACAAGAAATAATTAGGAGAAAAAAATCTTAATAAAAAGTGACATAGCCTTTTTGTAATCCTTAAATTCTCTTGTTTTTGTACGAAGTTTAAACTTCCAGAAAATATATAATAACTCAGTCCTTTCAGTTACATTTCTCGTCTCCTAAAACATTTCATCTTTTGTTTGTCGATCAATTGAATCATCATTTAAATCTTGTTTGTATTTCTCATGTAAAATTAACGTTTTCAGGCTTCCCTAGTGAGACCCTTAAAATTTCTTGATTTTGAACACTTCATGAAAAAGTTAGTATATTTTTGACGAAGAACACAAAAATATATTTAGATAAATATAATATTTGTATGTTATATATGGATTTTTATGTGGAGGATATATATAATATTTTGTATGTCAAATATGTCGAGGTGGATTTGGGGCAATGTCCATTATGTTACTTTTAAAAATTATCTGTTCATAACTTTACGTAAGCTGATGAGGGGGTTTCGCGTTCAAAACGAAGAGAAGTCATTGACTGGTCATCTTGAAGAGTAAGATGATGTCGAGGAAGATGTGGAGAGACTGTGATGATGATGGCGTCGTCCCTTACGCAGATCACGTATTTGAAGGAGATAACCAACCTCGTTCTCCTCGTTTGTGAACAAACCCTATTCACCCGAGAATTGCTGGGATGAATTGTGAACGGTCAGTGAGTTGGGCTGGTCGTCATGTAAATTAATATGATTTTGATTGGAATTTGAATCGTTCTTGTCGTCATTAGCTAAGACCAAGGGACAAGGGCTTTGCATCATTTTATTCTCCTCCGAGCCAAGATCCGAAGCCATTTTCTCGCAATCCGTTTCACTTCCGTTGCCGCTGAATGAGCCAGTACCATTACCGTTGCCTGGGAGTTCTAGTGATTGTTCTTCAGGACTGTAACCAGCCCCTTCATCTGTCTTCAAATTAAGACCTTCGTACGGGGACATCGGGAAGCTGCCTTTGCGATACGGACGGTTTGTTGTGATGCCAAGTTTCTTCACTTTGTCATAGAGGGTTCGTGAAGGGACGCTAAATTTTCGAGCGGCCTGGAGAGCACTCATTCCCTGGCGAACGGCTTCTATTGCTGACATGATGTCGTTGCGAGTGTATTGCTTATACCTTTTCCACTCCGGTTTCTGGGCGGGAACATAGTTTGCCAAATTTCCACCTAAAATTGATTACGATTTAACAATATTTGTATTTTGAGTGCATTGGATCTTGAAATAGATGCATTGAATGTAACATTGACATTTGTTGATAAACTCATTATTTTTTTCTCATGACATATTTACCATGTTTTGAGTCCATAGGATCATTGCTGTAGAGTGTGCTGTCGTCCATTCCCTGAAGGCGCAACGGAAAAGAAATAATTGAAATTAGATACTGTTCGACGAACGGAAAATGAAATGTCAAATGGAATGACATTAGAAAAAGAAGGAAACGAAAACCCACCTTATCACTGTCAACGCTTCGAATAGACTCGTCCATGTACTGCTCTGGTGATTCACCATGCATCTGTTCCAAAACATGAAAAGGGTTTTCATTTCATTTTCTTATGAAACTCATGCATCGACACATAATATTCCAAAAAGATGATGAAAATTGAATTTAGCACTTACACTGGTTACGCTCACTCTGTCGTTGTGCTCGATCGGACCGTTGGATGTGTTGCTGATCAAAGAATAGTTCAGAGATTTGTGATGGAGTGGCGTAGTGCTTTGAGGAGGTGTTTGTGACGCAGGTTCTGTAGTCGCATTGTGTTGTTGGAGGGACGTGTGACCTAAAACAGTTCTGAGAATCGGTGTATCCTTATTCGTCCCGAGAAACTTCTTTTTCTTGAGTGGTACAGGCTCGCTCTGAGGGTTGTCGTACGCAACATTATGCTTGGGAGACGGGATGCTACCTCCAGGTAACTTGTGTGAGGGCCAGATCGTGTGCTGCATTGAACTTGGTCTCTCCGGAGTGTAGGGATCATAGAGGGGATCATTCTGTGTACTGCTTTTACTCCCCGAGAAAGAGTTGCTTTTGAGGAAGGAAGTGGAGCTCGACTGGAAATCAGGGCCAGATGACGGAATGACAGAGTTTTGGTTAGGGGATTGACGGGGAGACCTCGGTGATGATTCTGAGAGATGGTGACCGAGCCACTCATTTCTTCGTTCCTGTAAAACATTCAAAGAAATTTCATTAGCACATTGTTTTCTATATCTCTACTCCAAACAATGCGTTTCGGAAAAAACTCAATCATTTCAGAACGTTTTTGGAGGTTCCTCCCCTCACATATTCCAACACGACAATCCAGTTTATTTGTCTGCTCTCAGCTTCCTACGTTTTTACCTGCCTTGCCATCATAGCCATCATCATCACAGCATTATCAAAACCGGATATTACGCTCAGTACTCAGTATTTTCTAGAATGGGATTTTCCGATTCGCCTCGATGCGACATATCCAGCTCATAGCAAAAAGCATTGAATTTGAATATAATGTTATCCCCCGTGAATGTGGCATGCAAACACGCTGTAAAAGATAAGACGATTGAGAGAAAACTCACAAAATTGAAAATGAGAAAATGAACGGATGTCGATAAGATGATCATGCACTTCCACTTATGCAGATGCAGAAACTGACCAATTTCGTATTCAATTATTCGACATTGTCATGTCATCATTGCTTCTCCCCATGAACAAAGGAGAGGAGGCGTGGTTTGTTCTGAATTGAGGTCTCCTGCTATACACATAAAAATGTAAAATCAATGCAAACTGCGTCGCCGTTCTCCCAAAAAAATCTAAGACTGGATGCCGATCCCAAGAACGAATACAGACGAAGTCATTGTGAATATTATACGATTTTTAAAGATAATTTGGCGGATTTAACTTGCTTGGAGCGAAAAAACGCGTGAATATATTAAGCCCCACGCTAATTACATCGCTCATCATGATTCATGATCGTCATTCTCAAACACGCGACACGACTTGCATGCCAAAATGGTGGCGGTGGTGGAGATGATGATGTCAAACCAAAGTCAAAGATAAAGCAACGATCGTTCGTTCCCATCATAACTTTGGCTAGATGAATGATGTTGTTTCCCGGAAGAAATGAGAATGCAATAATAAGGTGCTCTAATCAGCGTAGTAGGTTCGAAAACTAAAGTTGAAAATATGAAATATATTTTACGTCAGAATCTGCTCAACAGAAACTCCTTACATAGTAGCCAAATTATAGCCCACTCCACAGTAATAGTTCCAATGAATTCCTGGATGAATTGTAGTTAACTGAAGGATTGATTTACGCAAGTTAAAGCTATTATTTGCAATCATTACAGCTAATAGTAAAAGTACTGTCCAATTTAAGTAAATTATTTATTCAAAAGAAACGACAACACGTTTTAAAAATGTACAGTAGGTGTTTTTAAATGTCCCCGCAAAATTATATAAGAACTGATGTTCAGAAGGGATTGACTCCAAACTGTCCAAATATGCTAAACATTAGCCAATGAAATTGCTGAACGACCAAACATTTACGTTAAATTTGCATATTATTGAAAATCATCGCAAGATTTGCTTCTGTTGATCAAAAAACATGAAAAGGCAATGACTGAGATTTTTTTCTAGTGCAAGGTCCGGTCATTGACTGGACTGAATGCAATTCTCCATTTGCACGAAAACGTACCGTACAGTAAGGTCATTGGCTGTTGCATTTGCACGAGCAAATGAAAATAATGCAAATCTTAATTCTTGAAGGAACGCAAGTACTTCGTTCACCTCAACATGCTTGTCGACATGGACTGCCCTTCTCATGCTGCTCTTCTGGTACTGCTTTGCTGTTGCTCTTGGAACATTCGAGATTCGAGAAGACTGAGTACAGAAATGTTTGGTCGACGCCTCAATGCGTAATTCAATGCAACGCAACAACTGTCGAATATTTTGATGTAAATAGTGAATTGTAATTGCAATGTATATATTCCCGGTTTTAGTTAGTCCTGGTGATCATAAGTTTTTGCATTAAATTGCCTTCAGTAAAAATTGCAAGAGCGGGAATCATCTGTCACTTCCATCCCGTGCCGAGCAGCGCAGCGCCTTAGTTCAGATTTCACCTTGAATTCATCCAAACTCCCGAAAATGTTAGATAGTATTGATATTATTATTATTGTTGGTCTTGAGGCACTCGAGTAAGGAGCCTGAGGAAACATATTTTTGTTGGAAACAGCAAGCGGACGGAGAAGATGAGTCAGAGAGCATTTCCTCCCGTGCCAATCAAGCTAAAGAATCCAATTGATTTCTAATCTGTTTTTCGCTGGGAGTTTACGAAGATATGCCTTCAGCGAGAATGTATGTAATTGAATTCCTGGATTTCCACCAGCCAACGTTTTTATTAACTACCTTTTTATCAATTTTTTTCTTCCTCCTTTTTTACAGCTCAAGCTCAACGTGCTTGCTTGTTGCCTAGCGCCTACCTCCTTTGGTACATATCTCCTTAGTCCCTATTCTCACGTTCCATTTCGTCTTCATTGTGTGTGTCCTTGTATGTATGTATGCCTGCTGTAAAGAAAGTGTTTTTAAAAAATAATTTCCTACTTTCCAGTTCACATATTTTCTTTTCCACAGTTTCTTCTTCCAGGAGATGTAAAATACTGAGTCTTTGTCATCTCATCTCCTCTCTTCCTCTCTCTCTCCTTTTCTTACTAAGTTCCCTTTTCCCCTTGCATCTACCTACGCCGACTTTTGCTTGCTACATTAGTAATGGGATGAAAATGTTATGAAATTATTTTTCATGTGGGCATGCAAGCAAGCAAGCATCCATCCTCTTCGCTCTTCTCGTACGTCCTCCTCCTCCGTCTTCTTCGTCGTCGTAGTTACAGGTTAAAGCTCTTTTAACTTCTTCACATATGCATTACTCTTTTCAGAGAAAGCTCATCAACTTGCATCACCACCACCATTCCGTCTTGGCCTGGCATAACATTATGCCGTAGTTGGAAGAGCAGAAGAAAACTTTATTATTCCACTTCCTGTTTTTCAGCAGCAGCGTTGTTGTTGTTGTGCTGCTTCCTTCTAATCACATATTCGAGGAACCAGGAAGCATGTACAACCTTCTTTCTATTCCCGTGCTATTTCATATTATTTTTTTTATTTCTCAATTTTTTTTCGCAGAAAACGGAAGCAAAGGCAAAGGTGATTTGGATAAAAGGAAAACGTCAAAAGCTCTTTATTGAAAGAAGGTGAGGTTGCTGTGTGTATGAATTGTGAACCTGTTTGCCTGTCTTATTATTATTCCTGTTTCAGTTCAGGTGGATTGGATTTGAATAGGATGGATGCATACACATGTTAGTTTGTCGAAATCCATCGCCACCAACCATACAAACCATCAATCCACTAACTGCTTTACCTCAGCGTTAACTTCATTTCTTTCTCTTCCTCGAATTCTTCCTTTCACCGTAATGAATAGGAAGCAGAAGAAATGATTGCTGACAACATATTTTTTTCTTGCTTTATGCCATAAAGAAAGCGACTATTTATTGCGTTTTTTTCTCTCTCTTTCTATTGCATAGACGACCACTGAAGTCAAAGACATGGCGTGGTGTGGCCTGGCCACTACCACGTACCTTATTTTCCTCTCCCCCATCATCTATCCATTGATTTCACTATTTTTTCTCTTTAATTCTTCCTCCATCTTTTCTCTCCCCTCTGTCATTTTCTCTGGGAAACGAACGCGCTTTTTCTGTCTAAAGTCTTCGAAAAAAATTTTCACTAGGAATTTTATGGCAAACAAAGTATGAAAAAAGGAAGTGTGGTATGAAATGAAAGCGATCACTTCCAAGGCTTGCTTTTCTCTTCCTCTTCTCCCCGTGCCAGTTTTCTTCGTCCACGAGAAATGAGAGAGAGGAAAATTTTCACCCTCTCTCTCTTTCTAGTCATCCATCTCCCACTCCATTTTTAGTGGGCTTTGCTTATCGCAACTTTTGCATGGTTTTAGTACGTCTACGTGCTTCACTCCATCCCTCCACCACAGCCATAGCCATAACTTGCAGAAGAAGGGTCTGGCTGTCCGTCTATCCTAAAACTAATACAGTTCTCTCCCCTTTTGCCCATGCGGAGCAAAAAATATAGAAAATGCAAGGCCAAGAAAATAAATGGCAGATTCAGTTTGGAAGAGGGTGGCTTCTCTCTATCTCGCCATCGCCCTTCTTCTCCCTTCCATGAAGTTCTGCATCACATTGCACACTAGAGCAGAAAAAAACACGCGTATGCTTTTCCTGATATTCAGCCATCATGGCATTCTTCCCAAAAAAAACTTTTATTCCCTGAGCTTCAACTTACGCACATTTTTTTACGACTGTGAAACATGCAACCTTGCATATCGGCATAATAGGGAAGAAGGTAGCTTCGGTTTCCTACTTTCAACTTGAAGAAAAAACAAACGAGCTAACTTTGAAATCCATGTAAGTTAGCCTGACGACTTGGCTTCCCAAAGTTCTCAATTTCTTTTTCCTCTCTCTCTACCTTCATGTTCGTTTTTTCTCGGGTTCTACCAAACCAAACACCATGCCATTTTTATAGCAGAAAAAATCGCTCAGCAACAAATTCTGGGCTGGGTCGGGGTTGCTCAAATAGCCTACCATTTCAAAGAAAGTTTTTTTTGCTTCTAAGCAACCAGCTTGGCAAGCCACGCAATGAAAAAACCTACCCCAGCTATCAACTCCACACACAGAAATAAAATATAATATGAAAAGTCTTGCGAACATGAAAACTTCCTTTTTAACCCTTCCATAGCGTCATGCACCAATGCACTTTTGCTTCTTGAGACAGAAAAACCTAGTAAAAACTCCGTTCTCAATCTTTTCCACATTTTTTACTTTCAAAATAAACACGACTTTTCAACATAATACTACATACCTACTACCTACGCACACACAGGTCTATTCTACATTGTTTTCAACCTTTTAGAAGAGGAAGTTTTTGATGCCTTATTCAAGAAGGGGAACATTATTAGAAGAGAAAAATTATTCCGAACTAGCAAGATACCGAAACTAAAATGGAAATTTCTTTCTCGTGCATACAAGAGATACAAGACATACCTTCATTTTCTATTGCTATCTACATCTATCTTCGTATCGTATCAATTGGAGTTCTAAAAAAGCAGGAAGTATGTATGTACACAAATATATATAAGGAGATGCCAGGCAGTTATCTGGAAAACTACTTTGAAAAAGAAGATTATTTCCTCTCTCACTCTCACTCATTCTCTTTTCCTATATTTTTGTTGTTTCTTTTTTTTTGCTCATTTTTCCTATTCTATTTATTGCATCCATGAAGCAGAAGTCGGCATAAAGATGCTCAATAAAAGGCAGAGTAATGCGGTGCGATGCTCTGTAGTGTAGTGCATTACATGTGCATCTTTCAAAATGTGACGTGAGTGCAGCAGTTGTAAAAATGCAGTTTCGTGGAGTATGTCAAAAGAGGAAAAATCTACAAAAACTAAAAATCATTTCCACGGAATTTATGCCTGATGTTCACCCGTGTATAGGCTTGCTTTTCCATGCTAAAATCGTGCGTTTTTATGAGCAAACTTGGGAAGATTTGGTATTGGTATGGTTGTTCTATTGTCATAGTCACAACAAAAATTCCAGTTCCATCTTGTCAACTCAAGCAAACAAACAACATGAATCGTTTCCAAAAATACTTCTTCTTATTTCATTCATGCCATCTCCATGTACATTTCCCCTTCAAACTTTATTTTTGCTGATATCATTCTTTCAAAGAAGGCAAAACCAGACTAGGGACTAGAAAACTGATAGGAAGATTTGACTGGAAACAAGGGCATTGTAACGAGTTGCGATATTAATATGTACTATGACGATTGCTACTATTACTATTCTTAATATATGCATGCATTTTACGTTTCCCGTCGCTTGATACAAATTTTAATGGTTATTCTCCAAAAATAAGTCAGCAATCATCTCATCAACATAACCGTATCCTGATCAATAATTGTGTAGTCTAGACTTCGGCACGATCTATTTATCGAAAATCCGCATAACTGAATCAATGTTTGTCTACCACGAAGCTACTGATAGGTCAGCTTGGAATTCATTTTTTTCGCTATTTTATTCCAAACTCCTAGCGTATTTAATAATTTCAACTGTAGCGTCCTTTTCTTGCATATCTCTACGCAATATTTCATCCTCTACTTTTCTACCCTTCCTCCTAATTGCATACTTTTATATAACATATATATTATTAACAAGAAGAAGAAGAAGTAATATCATCATGAAAAGCCCACTACAAACTTATACGTGCAATATACGTAGCAGAAAAAAATGAAGTTTTTCGTGAGTGGGGTTGTGGCTGCGGCTTCATCTCAGTTTGTGTAAGTAGAAGAAGGGATTGATGCACGATTTCACTACTACTACTACACACACAGCTCAAGAGAATAGGAGAAAATCTTCTATTTAACTTTGTTGACGCAAAAATATACTTATCAAGAGATTTTTCTTATATGCGTGCTGATGTGCTTGCCTGTCGTAGATATTATGTGCTTGTGCTATTCTGCGTGCCCTACAGAGAAAAAGGAGAAGACGAACAGGCTTTTTTCCTCTCCTCTCGTTCCCCATTTAAAAAATGCAATTTCATCGTGATCGTGATCAACTTACGCAATAAGTATACCGACGAGCATATTTTTTATTATATGAGGAATGTGCGTTCTGTTCGAGGCCTAGACTGGAGCGAGTGGAGTGGAGTAGGTATGCAATGCAAGCATTGCGTAGTTGCACTCTACTTGTGTGTGCACAAGCCTATCCTTTCAAGTTCAATGTTGCTGCTCCTGCCTGCGAAACTTGTTCTCTATCACTTGAGCTTTTTCTCCAGAAGACGAAGCGAAAGCAAAGCAGAAAAAGAGTAGGCAAAGCCTCTCCCATTCTTTTTTATCCATGCCATTATGTAACCTCCACAAAGAAGCGTAATCATCATCATCATCATCGTCTTCCCCACTGCATCTAGGCATCTACCACCACCACGTTACACACACTCTCTCTCTCTCACTCACTCACGCACTCTGCTCACACTTAAATATCGTATACGCACGCATATATTCACGCACGTACATGGAGAAAAAATGCAATCCTGTTTTTTAGCCAACCTTAGAAAAAAAAATCTTTCCTAACCTGGAAATGCATATATGTATGTAGCAGGGGGAAAACATGGCTTCTTCTTTCTGCGTGTGTATTACTATTATTATTATGATTATCATCATCGTCTTCATCGTGATGAACATTGCCTTGTTCATTATGATGCTTTCCTACCTACATGAATTTATCCTTCCAGCAGCAGCATAGAATAACAGTTTTACTGCTTACTCATTACTTAATGAATTTAATGCACATATTTTCACAATAAAGGATCCATTAAAATATTATTCTGCTAAAAGTCTTCACAAACTCTTTTCTTCCTTTTGAAAGGAAAAACTTTTCCATTCCCTGATTTTTTTCTTTGATCATCCAATTTGCAAAACATCTCATCAATCCACCTTTTATATTTGCCCGTTTATGTAAACCCTCATGAAAAAAAATCCCCCGAATTTGAAGAGAAAAATTACTATTCATTTTTTTCAAAATATATTTCATCTGCCTAACGAACCAAAAGAAAAACATGTACATGCATCGGATGACAACAGTAGCCATGTCATGTCATGAATACTTCGCGGCTCAGGAGGATGAAAAAATAACTTATTCGTCAAATTGCAAAATCTGTGTACTTCACTCCACACCTCAACATTTCGTGCATAGGATGAGCAAATGTAACACGTACATATGTCGCGCGACTAAGGGAATAAATGATTGAAATGGTCAGTAATCCCCACTTCCGGTATGGAGATGGAGATTTCCATGCATGCGTAGCATGACATTCACATATGTATGGAAAGAAGCGGTAAACGAACCGTGAAATTTATCAAATGCAAACGAGATAGTTGTCAGTGTGTCAACGATGAAAAAGGCGAATTCATAAAGTAAATGAATAAAATATTTTGAAAAATAATGAATCTCTTTACCCGTTTACAAACATTTTCGGAGCGTTGTCATACAAAGATAGTTTTCCTTTGTCCGTGCTTCCCTGTCCAATATAGAGTTCCGCTTTAGTAGTAGTTGCTTCTCTCCGGCGAAAGTATATAAATCTTCTATGCTCTCGTGATAGGCGTTCTTTCGCGTTCCGAAATTATATGTCGCGTATTCTTAATTAAATATTTATACAGAAATTCATTGACCAGTTTTTGGAAACTCTTGGAAACAACGAAATAAAAGAATTGTACACAGGGTTTTTTTCGATCAGTCTTTCAAAAAAAAATTAAACTATCTAACATATTTATTTGGTTTGGTTCGGTTCAGTTTAACTTCATGGTACGGTCAAAAAAGTTCTATTTCTTTTCGAATCCGAGAACATAGCTCTAGAGTTCCACTTGTAAGCTCATTATCACTTCACATAAGCAAAAATAATCTATAATCTTTTCTTGTCTACACTTCAAAAATTTGCCAGACTATTATCGCACTCAAATGGCATGTATGCATGTGTGCTGACGGGAATGTCATCCTCTCGTTTCCAAAGGAAAATTATTTTCTTATCTGCCAATACAACATTTATTCATATGAAGCGTGTGAGAGAGAGAAGAAAAAAACACAAATGTACATTAACAATTTTTCCTCGAAATTTTCCTACTTCAGGAAAACATGCATGCGAGAATGTGTCATGAACAAAAAAAGCATGTATCTTCAAGTTTTTTCATAATCTTTTAAAATTTTTGCAACGCAGATTTTCTTCAGCAATCACACGAACATTCACCTAGAACCACTCTTAGTCAGATAAAACTTTTCTTTCTCATGAAGTCAATGAGTTCAAAAATTGTGTTAATCAGTGGAAAAATAATTTCTTTTGTCCATGCAAATAAATCTGTACTTGGATTGATACTCAGATGAAGTAGAAATGCATGAACTTGGTTTTCGCTATCGACTATCGACGATGCTGGAAAAGGGTATGCACAATGGAGTCTTAACTTGCTTCAACTGAGCACAACACAACATGCGGATATTGCCAACTCTCAAACTTACTCACTCTCGCACTGCCTTTAGCCAACCGTTCAGATCGGAAGACGGAATGCAAGTGTTCTTCTGCTCTTACTCACCCGCACAGACAACAACAGTCATCATCATCATCATCATCATCATCACCACTATTGAGAGGAGCAGCAAAAGGAGAAACAACATCAACATCAAATTGCCTCTCTCTCCCTCTGCCTAGTATAGAATTGCCTAAGTGAGTATTTCGAACAAATGCCTAAGAATAGTGCCAAGCGAAATAAGGTAATGCCTATAAGAAAAAAAGGACTAATGCTTTTTACCTTTGCCTTCCTTCTTCTTCTCCAGCAGCGGAATTGTAGCCTCGAAGAAGACGAAAAAACCACTTTTCTGAAAAGTCGCTCCTTGTACTTCTTTTTGCATGCACACTCAAGTTGCACAAAAAAGTCTTTCAGACCACCATTCCCAATTTTTTTTACTAGTTAGACATCATTAGAGTTTAAAAAACGAGAAAATCTAATTATTCTAAGCTAAAAAATATTTTGCATTTTTCTTTAATTTTTTTTTTGGTTTTTGGGCCATAGGGAGGATTCAGAGCCAGGCCTGGCATATTGCTATAAATGCTACCTACCAACTATGCATGCATGTATGCCGATTTGTGTGTCTCTCACCCTTGTCCCATCTTTTTCGTATTGGAAAACAGCAATTCCTAAAAGAACGATGTGCAGTATGGATTTTCTGTATCTTCATCAGTTATCATCATAAAATATCATGAATATTCTTATTCCTTACAAAAAATTACATATGGATGTGCCATGATATACATGAATCATATTATTTTCTGTACCTTCTCTCATTATTTTTTACACGCATCATCAGCCTGAACATTTTCGGTTTCGACTTTAGACTCCTAAGGACTTTGTCCCTTTTTCTGCTAATTTCCCTGTGTAATATTTAGTAATGAAAAGTACCAGGAAAAAGCTTTTTGATCTTGATACATTTGCCTTTCTTTATCCCTTTTTGCCGTGCTTCATGCTAATCCTCTTTCTGAAGTCTAAAAAAGTCCTATCTCCTTTTTCCTCGTCGTCAAAACGCAACCAAAACTAAACTAATGAGCGACTGGATGCAATGCTAATACCTCACTGTCTATTTCATCTTCTGCTGGTTATATGGTTCCATCCAACACAAATTTACCACTGCACTAATGCCATACTGTATCAGTGCATTTCATTTATTTTGCACGGTACACCACGCCAAACAGCCAAGTTATTAAGTTTGGCTTAAAAATGTACCTACGCGATTTGTGCATTGCCCCCTGAAGTTTTGCTTTCCACTCTTGGAAAAACGAAAAAAATGCAATCATTTTAGGAAAAAAATATAGCGAGGGTTGCTCAGTAATTCTCATTGTCTGTCTGCTTGAGTATTATATTTCACCATTCACTGTGAGTGGAATGATGTGCGGTACCCTTAAAATTCAGGATGTGTTGCACATGCATGCAAAATGCACTCGCTCATGGATCCCTTTTCATGCTGAGCAAAAAATGCATTATCCGCTTTTCTAAGCCTTGAAGGTACAGTGAGACTATAAGCATAATGCCAAAAAAATCGTCGTCATCACCATCATCATCGTCGTTGTCGACCCCATTTCACCACCATTAATCGCTCTGATCCTAACTTCTGCACACAGATTTTTCCCCATTGGACAAAACAAGGTACCCTATGCATTTTTTTCATTGTTGCAATAATACCATTATTGAGAATGGCGAAACCTCGTAAAAAGGTACAACCGAAAAAAGGGCAAAACATCACAGACCTAAAAGGTCTTTGCACTGTTTCATAGGAAAAATTGGCTTATTGGAAGCATGAACTAAATGCATGGATTTGTATGTGTGTGTATGTCTGTGCCTTTGCAAAGGAAAAAAAGGTAAATGAGTTTTATTTTGTTATCGTTCAATGGGAAAAGGGACCTTGATCTTGTGTTGCTGACTGAAGAACTGAGCATACTTTTTTTTGTGAAAATATTATATTGTACATACATGCATATCTATTCATATTTACACATACAGTAGTTTTGTGACCTTGCACTCCGCCACACTACTACGTCAGAAATTTTTAAGCGCAGCACAATAACTAAACAATAGAATGTCAATAAGTTTATGTATTTCGTAAACTTGAAATGTAAACTGCAAACAAAAAAGCTTTCGTAGAGAATGGTCTAGCAAAGAAAAATTCACGATTTTCTCAAAAAGCAAATAAGTATGAAATGAATAATGCCAAGCCAAGCTAAATACGCAGTTAGGAAATCATTACTTTTCTACTAAATCCAAACCGATCATGCATTTATGTATGTTTCACGATATAGCAGTATTACAAAAAGGCCTTGTTCATGCATGCATTTCCCCAAAATACTCTTATCAAAATTATCAGTGGCAATAATAATGTGATTGAGAGAACGACGAGCTGAAATGACATATGACACACCAAATCCATGTCACTAAAATATTTTCCTGCATAAAATACTTACTTTGTGTTAGAGCACTGACTCATTTTTAAGAATTTTTTCTTCATAATTCCTACAAAGTTGCATATTATATTATATTCGTTGACTAAGTTCGTAATTCATTGCACAAATCGTAACCAAACGACGTTTCTGGCCACGCCAAAACAAACCATTTCAGGGTTTCGCCTCTTCACGTGTGTTTTATTTTAAAAACTGTCTATTATTTTCCACACACGATGTCAAATATTAATAACTATTCCAGGCAGAGTTATAAGCCTTCTTCTTGCTTTCTTCATGAAATTCGCCAAACTTTTCAAGTTAAGATTATAATGATGTGTCAGTCCTATGGCAAAATGAAGAGGAGACTAATGAAAGTTAAATTTCCTTACTTACCTCTCGAGGGCGTTTCTAATCATGGAAAATGCAGTAGAGGTTAAATTTTCCCAATGTCTAATAAGATCCTGTTTTCACTTTATTGCAGTGCAAAAAAAACTTTATTTCGTGAACTTATTCAAAAATGATTTTTTATCTCGTAGAAAGCGAGCAAGGGTGCATGAAAACATGCAACAGTAATGATCGAACGAAACTAATGTGCATACCCATTTAAAAACGTTATTTTGGTTTCTTGAACGCTTCAATGCTTCAAACACATTAAAAAGTCAATCTATATAGTGTTGTCAGCATTATGTAAGTAACGCATTCATTCCATTAAATAGGTACAGGCACAAGTATGCATGGGAGGAAGGAGTCATTTCCTAAAAAAAATTATTGAAGAGATAGAAAAACCTGCATCATATTTTTTTTTGTTTCCCTATTATGAATCCTTACCTAGGACAACCCCCACCCCAACAAGTTGGTTGCACCATTTTTTAAAAAATGTTATGTAATGCAGTGTCGCTCGAGAGATTTTTAAGAAAAGGATGCATAGGACTCCAGATAGTGGATACACACACACACACACATTTCTCTTCTATGTATTTCTGCAGCGATCATTTTTTCTAAATAAAAGAATGGAACAACTGGTGGTGATAAAAGTTACATCAGTTAAGTTTGAAAAACTAAAATAGAGCTGAGTCTCTCTTGAGCATGTATGTATTGCCTTGCATCTGTATCTATGTATTTGTATTGCCTTGCATTGCGTATGTGCATGATTCCCGATCCTCTGTGCAATTGAAAAAAAATGCTTTCGTTTTTTCTTCTTCGTGAGATGAACAGCTTCTTTGAAACCCTCCTCTATTTTTGTAGAATGTAGGATTCAATGGATGATGACGACGCTTTGGAGAAAAGTGCATTTAGAATCGCATTGCATCGCATCGAAGTTTACATTGCAGCACTGATGGTGGTGATGGTGGTGGTGGTAGTGATGGCAAGGGAAGATCATATCATGAGGTGGCCTGACGAAAAATAAGTGCAATAGAATAGAACGCTATTACATTGCTCTGACAAAAAAGTTAACTTCTTTGAAACGAGAAAGAAACCTCGCAGTTGTAGTTACCCAGTTGCTTTTTTCCCTCTTCCACATCCTGGATTAGTAGTACAATGTAATGATGCCTGCTCCTCGGTTAGTTCAGCACTTTTTTTGCTCAAAACATTAGATTTCCTCCTTCAAGCTGAACGACTAAATGCGCTAGTGAAGTATTTAGGTATGTGTGTTTTGTTGCGTTGCGTTGCAACGCAGATTAAAAAAGGAAAATATAAAATGGATGAATTCTATATTAGTAAACATAGCCAGCGCTGCTGCTGCTAGCAAGTGCAACTTTCGAGGGGGATATTATGTACTTACGTAGAAATGAAGAGAAGATTCCAACACAAAGATTTTGAATCACCCTTTTTGAGCAAGGTGGATATTATTATGTTAATTGTCTCTTTATTGGCTACTCTTAAACCATGTTTCAAGAACAATATTTCCAGAGAAATGAGAAGTCATAGACGCAAGCAAAACGAAGTGTGTGCATATTTATACATAGCAAACGTTTTCTATAAATGTATAGACCCAATAGACCGTAACGTAGTCAACGACTACGACGTCCAATAATTCAAAAATATTTACAATACGACTGCCTATTATATTATAACTATAACTATGGCCATGGCAAAGGTTATCTATTGAGACGAGTATCATTGTGACCTTGACCAATGCCTAAACATCCATAGAGAGGAACGTATAAGGAAAATAAACGCATCATGCAATGCAGTCAAAATCAATTTCTGCTTTGAAGGGATTGGACTTAATTCATCTTGAACGAAAACTAAAGTGTAGACTCTACACGAAATCGATTTGGTTCTTATTAAATGAAAAATACTCCAGTAATCTGTGCTTTATTTGGCTATAGCCACACAGAAATTTTATACCTTTTATGCTCTTTCATTATCACTTGATTCATCTTCTTCATAAGAAAAAAAATCTCTAAAATAACTGAATCTGGGATGGTAACCCATAGCTTATAGCATATTCCTATTAAAACCTAAAAGGAAAAGAAATAAAGGAATGACTAAAACATTCTCAGGTAAACATCACATTGCATTCATTTCCTCTTTTCCAATAAATAAAGTCGAAGGGAAAAAAGAAGCCAGCGTTTAAAATAAAGTAAAAAAAATCCTCCTTTTAAAAAATCCTTCTAATCTTGACTTCATGCATAATTCATAGAAATACACGCATGCATAAAGGCAAGCTCGTCAATAAATACGAAAAAACAATGATACTCAAAATCAGTGTAGGCATTCAGGAATTGTGGTCGCGGTGGTGGTTTAGCAGTAGAAAATTATGTATACAATGAGTGCTTTGGCTACGAGAAAAAATCTTGACCAAGAAGAAAAAATGTCTTCTTCCCATCTACCTACTTCTTTCTCTTACCTGGTTTCAAGAAACTCTGTAAGTGCACCATCATCATTATCATCATCATCCCCATCAGCATCAGCATTGCATTCTCCAGCAGAAACGCCATGCTCACACAACCCTTCCCAAATCATTTCACAACTTTAGCTTCTAAAAAAATAGGTTGTATTCTCTTGGATTGGCTGTGGTCTAACTGCCATCATCATCATCATCATCATCTTTCCTACTGCAATAAAAAATATCTTATGCACACATTGCAATGCATACTTTTTTTTAGCTCTAAAGGATTAACCCTTTTCCATCGCCATCATCATCATCGTTCAGTAAAAAAATAGAATTTCTTTAGCGAAGCTTCCCTCAAGAATATTTTCTTGACTCCATTTTCTCTCCCCCTTCATTTCTTCTTCTTCTTCACACACGCACACATACTCAACTCCAAAAAAGTGAATTGTTCACTTGTGAAGCCCCGCAAAAACCAGTTTTTTTCGCTAGCTTTACATGCATTGTATTGCTGGAAAATATACAGTATATCTGGGCTTAAGAGTGGGTCGCAGTCGCAGTACCCCTTTCGTACAAATTTTTTTCCCTATTCTCCCTTCAAGCTATATTTCGTAAAGGGGAGAGAAAACTTTCTATCCACCACTATTGCCATCATCCCTTATCAAAAAAAGTATCATCATTTCTTCGCGTTATCTTCATATGACTTTTTTTATATTTAGCTTTGAAATACAAACTTTTTTGATGATGATGGGGATCGTGATCACGATGTCTATTCTATTCAAGGTCTCACAACAGAAATCAACGAACAATTTTTTTTATGCCAGAAAAAGAAAAGTGGGGCTCGGCATCGTTATTATCTGCATCCAACACTATGATTGCTTTGCTTTTTGATGAAATGGATTTATGCATTCACTTTACAATTCAGTGGAGAAAAGAAAAGGAGGATAAATTTGACCTTGATTCGCGTCACCACCACCACCACTCCTTATATTGGAACCAGATGTTTCGATTTTGAAATAGGTGGAAAATTTCTATGATCCAAAACACATTTATACTTATGCCATGTCTCCACCTCATGAGAAAGACTTGAATGGATTTGCTTGCCTCGGACAACATGTTTTCTAAATGCACCCATTTCGAAATATATTTATTTAAAAAAAATTTTCGTCTTTGCGAGAAATACAATATGCATGAAGAAGCCATTTTTGTGCATTAATGTCTCCGTAAATTTTGTCATGGACTGCTCCTCCTTAATCATTCAGAGAAACTTTGAGCATGGTACGTAAGTGTAGAGATAAAGTTTCATTTAGATTTCATCAAGTAGCGCTTAAAATATTCTAGAGTTCATCATGGCGATTTTTGATCGGTCCTGAAGTGAAGGAGAGCTTTTTGAAAAGTCATTTGCTTCCATTCGTTTATAAAACAAAATATGTTCCTTAGCGTCCACCCCGTTGCTAGAGGGACGCCATGTTTGCAAAACGAAACTCTGCACACATGAAAACAAAACGTTTTCCTTTTGCTTGCTTAACTTAACAGTTACTGCAACTTGGCTGTGAAAAAGAAAGAAGCAAAAAAGGGGAATTCATTTTTTTGCACAGAATGGCAAATGAGGGCTTCTGATTTGCTCTCAGAGAAAAAGGGTTGGGCTTTTTTGTAGACTATAAAGTGAGAATGAATATGAAGTAGGCAACATTTTTTTCCAAATATTTTTGCCTCTACGTCGTCAGTGTACGCGTACCGAAACGCGACGCGTTTTGCAAAAAAAGTAAGAAGAAAAACTTGCATAGTGAGCATTATTGTGCGAACGCTTATAATTTTTAGTTGAGCAACATGCAAGAACAGCAATGGGATCTCGCCTCTCCCCATGTTCCTTTTCATGCTTTTGCAAATAAATGGACTGATAATGAAATGGTATTGTGGTTGGTCTGTTTTCTACGCGGCGCCCATAGGGAAAAGCACAACTAACATGGCGGCTTTATGGCATTCATCCATTTAGCGAAAGAAAGATTTTGCCGACGAAGCATTATTTCCGTTAAAAGATCAAACCTTTTTTGTACTGGGTTTGATGGCGCTTTGAATTTGCAAAGGACGCTTGATTACTAAAAGATCACAATATGGCTTTTCATCGACACTTAAACAAAAGGAAACTTGCAATATTTCTAAAGGAAGACAGATGAAAAGGTAAAATAATTATATTATGAGCTCTTGAATTACCTAAGCACAATAAAGCAATGACCTCAGTAGTGAACATACTGCCTACACACATCCGTCATTGAATTGGATTGAAATCCGCTTGAAATCGGATTTCAAATCTCGGATAATTAGTATTATGGAAAGAATGCCTACAAGTACATTTACTGTACTTCGCAATAGCAGAAATTAGATCCCCAGCGAGTGGAGTAGTGACTAGTGAGTGCCACGACATGCATGTTCCGCTAACGTTTGCCCTGAGACCATCTCAACCCACCATACCATGCCACCGTTCCAATATTTGGGCTATGCAATGCACAAGCAGAAAGAAAATGTTCATCCTAAGTTTAAACTCTTTCACATCCACGCAGTATCATTTTACCAATTAAGCCATTTTACCTTGGCGTGAATGCAAGAAAAAAATATATCCCACAAAAAATTGCCATGCAGGATTCACTAAAGTGGTGGAAAAACATTTTTGCTTCACATTTTTTTGCTTCCTGCTGCAGGGATACAACAACAAAAACTAGTTTTGTTGGAGAAGAAGTGAGTGAGTGGGTTGGTAGGTGAAGATCTAGTCGAGAGAGGCTCAACATACATAATATTCCAGCAATATGACGATGATGATGATGATGATGATCCTTATCGAAAAGAAACTGCATTTATTTATTTCCAGCTTATGAAAACTTGTTCCTTCCACTCCATCAGCTCTTTTTTTGCTTCATTGTGAGCAAGGATCAAGTTAAAACCTTTACATTTCGAAATAAACAACAAAATCTTGCCTCACGACGAATCAAGTCGAATCATATTCTGAGCAAAAATGGTAAAGAACGCAACGCACGCATTTCAAAGTAATTACGAAATATTATGCCACGTCTCCCTCTACCATCCATCCATATCTTCTGCATACAAATTAACTCGACAAAAATATAGTTTGCTCAAAAAAATGAGAACAAGTGCAAAGGGAATTAAGTCAGGATAACAAGTTGAAATTTCAAGCCTAAAAATCACGATTCCTCCCTCTGACTTCATAAAGTACTAAAATAGAGCCCCGACAGAATTTTTTATATTTTATATACTGCAGGAGTA
>JAHZNI010003732.1:0-21225 GCA_027744415.1 Seira ritae | reverse complement strand
AATGTGTAATTTTGAAAGTGCGATTCAGCTTATGTAATTTGTAATTTGTAATTTTGACATGCTGAATTTTCTCTGTAATTAGGTAATTGTAATTTAATTACATTGAATAAAATCTTGTAACTTGCAATTAGTAATTTAGGTGAAAATTCATGTAATTTACTGATCCCTGCTTTTTGCTATTATTCTAGAGAAGAGTGTACATGAAACCAAGAAAAAGTGTCTTGACCAATGATTTCTTGGTCAGATGTCCTTAAATCTTTTATTCTCTGAGATGTGATGACGTTTCTATCTCCTCTATTGACTTTTACACTTCTCATGTCTTCGTCGTGCCCAACTTCTTTTTTTATCTTTATTTCCTTTCAGAAGAAAGAAATGTGAGTGGACTTTTGCCAGAGTGTCCTTGCAAACGACTCCATTCATATGACGTCTTGTCTTGGGCTAAGGTAACATATTCGAATTTACGGCAGCGGATCCATGTGTCCTTTATGGATTGCGAGAATGGATTTACTTACGCTATGCACAGAACGACAAGATGGGAATATGACAGAGTGCGCATTAGATACCTTGAATGAGAGGGGGGAACTTGCGGAGTGAGTAAAATTTTCTGCGAAAAATTCATACTTCATGCGCCCACTTTCTCTTTTTATGTATTCTTCAGTGGTTTAAAATGGCTCGTAATAAAATGCAAAGTTCGCATCAGATTTTTACTTTGAAGGCCGAAAAATCATTAAATTTAGGAAGTGGCTGAAAGTGTCCAATGTGGAGTGAATTTTTTGAGACCAGGTTCAGGTTGGCTATTTTATGAAATATTTCCTTCATACATGCTAAAAAATACCAAACTTTCTCCACGATTCTCTTCATGCAACCAGAAGACTATGAAGAGATATGGCTATAAAAGTACCAAACCATATTGATATACTTAGAATTATCTCGAAACATAAAAGCCTATTGTAAGAGCTTCAATTAACTAATAGATTACATCAGGCTCCCCACAACCTTGTAATCACGATCATCAAAGTACAGCTTGGCTCATTGGCTCAGCCAACTGCTTCTCAAACTTACGCCTAGAATTTTTTAAGCTGGTCAGTCCTCAAGGTCTTCTTATAGAACACACAATAAAAGATATGGGAAATTTTTTAAAATAAAATACTTTTATCGTAAAAATTTATGGAAATTTTTTATCATGCTTTCAATTTATTCTTAGAGAGATGAGTCAATTGACTTTCCCTGGATCCTTGTGGGTTACATTAGGCAGTACAACCATAAATTTAATGTGATGGGTAACTCTGTAGCAAAGAAAAGATGTAACTATGTTTGACAGAAGGTTATTTTTACAAAAACACTTTGCTTTTGTTTGAGAAAAGAGCAATGTACACGATACATGCATATCATTAAAATCATATCGTTTTGTACTTTTGAAGTATGTTCTTAATGATGATTTGTTGGTGAGTGGGGTGGGGTAGACTAATTGTGAATTTTTTTCTTGACTCTAATTCCCAGAACGAAGCAGTGTGTTGAGGAACGGTTTCTCTGAGATGTTTTCACGTTTTTGAAAACACGTGAAGCTCACGTACACGAATGTATAAATAGTTAGCTGGTTGGTAGGGGCATGCTGAGCGATCCCTCAACCTTTGTTTGTTGCATTCTCCCATGGAGAATCATCTTACTCCTTTTTCTTGGAAGGAGAACGACCACTGAAAAACGCGATTGAAAGTGAAAGGTGAAGGTAAGAGAAAGTATAGTCGATTTTCTTTCTTTTTGATGTTCGAACCAGTTTCTTTGGTTGTACGTCCTTTAAAAATGAGAACGGGATTGTTAAAACAGTTGAAAACTTCAGTCAGCTCCAGTTAACCCAAAGTGGTTCATTCTTCATTTCAGAAGCATCTTGCGGTCACATAGCCATGGAAATCTATTGAAAGGCATTTTACTACAAGGCAGTCCTTTATTGCTTCCATGAAACATTTACGAATTGTTCTGATGGATCATTACTTAGCTTTTACTTTCCTCTGACCCTATCCAAGATTTTGTGTACGTATGCATGTATGGGTATTATACAATAAATAGAGAATTGAGGGATGTCTCTAGCCTCTATGCATAATGTGTCGTGGAAATGGAGAAAGTTCAATCACATCTTCCTCAATCCTACCATAAAGATAAATTCATGGTTACACAAAAGACCATGAATAATGGAATTGTTGTGTCCTGAAATAACTCTTAAAAGTCCTCAAGTATTTGTGACAAACTATTTAAGCAATTCATTTCAACATACAGAGACCTACATTGTAAACAGGAAGATCTGCGTGTCTCAAATTATACCTAATTTATTTAGGTCATCTATCAGAAGGGAAAGTAAAAACCAGCAAGTGGTTTGTTTCTCTCCTTCTTAATCCCTTTGTTTGTGAGAAAGCCAAGGACAAAGTAAAATCGGAGAGAAGAATTATAGAAGTGGGAATGGAAAGGAAGCATGACACAAACAGAACAATAGAAGAAGTATGTATGTATGTATCTACCTATGTATATTAGCGAAAATGAAAGAAAAACCGGAAGCTTCTTCGGGGGAAATAGAGATGCGTATGCATACATATATCCCCCAGAGCAGTATCACGGCTAATGGACGTACCAAGGAAATATTAAACATCTTCTTAGCCCTAAGAAAAAAAGACAATTCATTGGAGCAAAGTCACGTCTCTCATGAATGGAGTGGCTGAACGGTTGTGCGCTACGCCACAATACATGACAGAAAAAAAATAAAAATGTTGTTATGGCTTCTCGTGCAAGGGAAACTTGCTGATTGATGCACTACGCAATTAATTCTTGTCATGTGATATCCGCCCGTGACACGGAAAAGAGTTTCTTCCCCCTCCATGCAGTTTCTTCCTTTCTCCATACACTCAAGTAGAGACTGCAATCCACCGACTGTAAGTAAGCCCAGGGAACCTCAGAGAACTTTACATCAAATTTTATAATTTGTAATTGACGTCACTCTGGTCTTTAAAAGAAAATATATCATGAACCCATACAGCTAGCTCTCCATGTTGAGACATCAAGCAATGTCATGTTCTAATGGCTTCATTCAAAATTTAAGATCAGGTGAATTTGAATAGTAAATTGAAAAGGTAAAATTATGACGTTCATGTGATAAGCGTAGTTCCTTATGTCGCATATTATGGAAGCATGCAAAACATAACGTAACGGTCTGAAATGGACTGAGTAAAAATGTGTGTACGTTATATACTCTTGAGTAGGTGGGGTTTGGTCCAAAACGGTGACTATCGATGCATTATTTATCAATTCAGACATCAACCTACATTTCAAAACTAGCTACAACCTACAACCTACAATGCATACGAAAGTAATTAAACATTGAATGTACAAAAAAAAGCTTGAAAAAATGAAGTGCCTGTTCTCATAAATTTTTCACCAGGTCAGGTGGTTTTCAACCCACAATTTGGTAGTTGGTGGTGATAGTGGTGGTGGGAAAGGTGCCAGATCGCTGCCCTTGTTAACGAGAGGGCGATAAATGTGAGTAAACAAAGCATATTTTCCCACTAGGTTTATAGGGCACATGTATGAAGCTGCCATAATTTGGCCCACGAAAGTAAAAAATTAATTTGCTCACATTTTCCCAAAGAAAAAACAAGAGCAAGACCACGTCTTTTGTACGGTATCCAAAAAAATTTCCGGTCGTATTGAAATATAATTCCTGTTCTGTCGTCATTCAAAACAAATATTGGTCCAGGAGACCAGTTTCTGTGAGCTTCACATGATTCCTCAAATTTTTTGCTGACGGTATAGAACACATTATGGGTTTAACTTTACCCCGGTCGCTTGCCAATGTGGTTTTACATTCCATTCGCGCGTTCGTTGGTCCTTTTTCCAGGATGATGCTCCTCTCGAAAATGGGTCGTATCTTTTTCAAAACAGGGATCTTTTCTCTTTAAAGTAAAGTTGGTGAACAGTCAGAACTCAAAACCGGAGGGGAAAGTTGCAGTGCAATAAAAATGAAAAAGCGATGCAGTTTGGCTAGAGCCAGAGAAGTTTGCGTGAAAAGGCAAAATTCTGGGACGGCCGTAATTTAAAAATTGCCTTTCTTCACTAGAGAATGCATATAAGTTCAAACAAGGCTCCCATTAGCAGCTGCAACTGCTGTCTATCCCTCCAAGGTTAGATATGCACGAGTGAAAATGACCATTGATAGAAAATTGGTCACTAAATTGCCAACCATTTATATCAACTGTTCTTTCAACATTTCGCTTCAATTACATACTTGTTCCAGTTGTTCCTTCTAATCCTTCAAATATTTATCTTTGGGCTATTCCTACTATGTATCGATTCTTGCTAAGCTTCAACTTCAACGAATTCATATTATGTATGCTTTGTTATTGCCCAGGGCTTCTTGCATTTCAGTCTGAGACAACCCTTCCGGAAATTTTTCTTGGAAAAAAAATCATCAAATAATACCAAACTGTAAATAAGTGCATTTCCAGAACTTACTTGAATCTCACGGAATGTTTTCCATCTCGGAAGCTGCTTCAGGTTTTAGACAAGTTTTGTACGATTTCACCACTCACTTGCCAAGCCTTGTTCTTTCCAGAAAAGTTACAATTTAACAAACGTCTCAGAGTTTGGAGGAAGGCTATTTGAGCTCCTCACTACTTTATATACTCTGTCCATGGCTCATTTTAAAAAGTTGCTTAGAAGCGGAAGACCCCTCCACTGAACGGTTTAAAAATTGAATCAGAAGGGAAAAAATTCAAACTTCTTTTCAAGTTACTTTCACTTCATTGGTCGCTTACAAACATTCGTATATGCTCGCCCACAACTTTAGAATCAAAACTTCGACGGGACAAACGTATGTGTTTAAGTAAGTTTAATTGAAATTCTCACCTTCCACCTACAAATCTCGTAAATCTTGTCTCGAAAAGTGTACTTTTAACCTCCCCATTCACACCTGTTTTCTTCCTAAACATTATTCAATAATTGCGGAAACTCTCAAGTTCTTACTTTCCCCCATGTTATTCCAAACTCAAAAATATTTTGATTTTTTTATGCGTATGCACTGAAGAAAGGGAGAGAAGAAACTTCGCCACTTTAGAAAAAAAAGTACTCAACTTATTTTTTTCTGCACAGAATATAGTACTTACTTATTATGTGGATTGGATGATGTAGCTTTAATCAAACAGGTATTTTCCTGGTTGCAAGAAGGAATTGTTGTTCTGACAAAGCCGCCACACCGAATGAAGCCAAGACATGCGAGAATCTCGATCTACATGCACTCACTCTTCTCGTTTTTGAAGGGAAAGTTTTTTTTACGTGGAGAGAGCGACAAGCTTGCTCGGAAAATGTTTAAGCTTTGGAATAACCAAACACATTAAAACCCTTCTGCTTCTCTCTTCCGTTTCTCTGGCTTATTTTCTGGTGTTCGCTCTGTTCACTGTTTCACTGGACAAGGCTGCCTCCTTTCTTCTCAGCCCAGCCGCTATTTTTTCGGAGGAGAGGAGAATGATGGTGATATATGAGAATGGTAGTGCTTACATTCTCACTTCAACCACTGTGCAAAACCAATTTCTTTTCCTTCAATGCTGAAATGCTTTTCTGCTCTCTCGATTTACACTCGCCTTTTCCAATGGTCTTGGCGGAGTCCGCACAATAGGAGCCTGTGTCGAGTCGAGTCTCTTTCTTCCGTATTCCACAAGTGAGTCGTATTTCGCAAAGTGCTGTGGCGTGTAACGCATAAAGAATGCAGGGAAATCTTCACAAAACATGTATTTTTACGAGGAGGAGCAAGACGAAGCCAAGATATTTCTGGGGCAAGGCGAAACTTTGCTTTATTTGACTCAATCCTACGTCCTAAAGAACTTGAAAGAAAGAAAAGCAAAGTGTTCATTTCCTACAGTATTTAAATTGTAAATTTTGAGAGGATTTCCTTCCTTAAAGCCTTGCCCATTCTTTAAATATTGATGAAACTACTACATTTATTTGGAAGGTCAATATTTTAATTTTATGCATTTAGCTCATTCCCTGTCCCCTCCTGCATGGCTAGCTCTTCACTCATTCTGACTAAAGATGCATTAGGAAAACAGAATCAAAGCAAAGGATGACAGTGTGCGTATTTGGAAGCCTGTAAAATGAACATAATTTTTGGGTGGAATCCATCAACATGAACATAAATTTTCGCTCTGCGTCATTCATTCTCCCACGAAAATATTTTGGAGGTAAAGTGCATGGGTACACATACATATTTTCTCTTTTAACATCACTTAACATGCATATTATGTAGGTATCTACCTAATATTTACAACTTTTCCTAAAAATGTATACCACTTCACTCGGAACCATTTTAAAACTCATCCTTCCCCTGACAAGAGAATCTATCAACGGGACCTCGCATTGTTTAACAAACTTCCAGCTTGAGACGTTCTTCGTCGTTGAAAAAAATCTGCTATGCGAAAGTCAAGTCAAACATCAGAAAGCACTTTAACGTGTTCGTATATTAAACTTTACAAATGATAATAACAACACCCGCAGTTTGAAACATTTCCTTATTTCGCTAAGCCACAGTGAATTGTAGTTTCAAACCCATTTATTTTACTTTCCCGGAGAAATGCTTCGGACTTGGGCAATTGACACGTAAGTTATATGCCTTTGCGGAGACGGGAACGTGGGACTTGTGCCAGCCTTTTTTTGGAGCCAAAAAAAAAATTTTTTTAGACGAAAAGGGCCTCTCAGACAGTCTCTCACGCTCGGTCTGTAGCGTAAATACGTACTTACACATATTTTTTTAACAAACTTGCAAGTAAGTATGCTAGTTTCCCAGTCACGTGCAAGTTCACCTCACTCGTGCCATGAATTTCTAAAGAATTTTAAACTTTTTTTCCACTATGGCGGTCCGAAACAAGATAAGAACCAACTTTGCTGTGTTTACTTTTAGCGTTTTTTTTTTGTGTGGAAACGTTGTTTTTCTCGTTAAACCTGGATTTCACTGTTTTCCATCCAGCCACATGGGGAAATGTGCTACAAGTTAGGAAAATTGTATGAGCGATGATGGGCTGACAAGCAAAGTGAGTGCCTACTTTGCCCCTTTCATCATCAGGATTTCTTTCCAAGATTGTGTTCCATAAATTTGTCACCAGTCTCGCAGTCAGTCACGGTCTGCTTCTGCTTGGCGAATCATTTAGACAGACTCCAGACAAAGTTGTCTGACACCCACCACAACCATTCGTAGGAGAAATAGGAGGACAAGTCGTAAGTCTCACAATTTGTAGAATACTCTCTTTGACAAAGGACTGAAAGGACTATTTTTTGATTGATTAAATAATATGTATATGTATTATGACTGGAACAGTTGATTTTGTTCTCATCCAATCACACCACAATGAGTTCAAGGAAGCATATAAATTGAGTTGGTTGACAGACATCAAAACGACAAAAAAGGAAGATAGTAGTGACGTGACGATCTGCGACTTCTTCAATAGGACTAGGCGTGATGATGTAATGGCGTGGCGGTTATGTACATAAACGGTTCGGTTCAGTACACTTGAGAAGATGCGTCCATTATAGAGTAGTACATAAATGTAGTATTAGTCCTTCCAGAGTTGTTTCGGCTTATTCTTCTTGAGTTCGAATAGAACCTGGAATTCCACCAAATCTTGAGAAACTTCAGCGCACCTTTTTTCCAGCAATCGTACGTGATGCGATGTGTCGATGCCATCCATTTGAGGGGCGAGGTAGAAGAAACTGAAGGGGAAAAACAAGGTGTTTTCTGCTCCTTTTCGCCGCTCTTAAAGACGAGGTCAAAAGCAGATGATGAGTAGGATTAAAGGAAATGAGGATTCGTTTTGTAGGAAATGGATTTTGTTTTTCTCTATCGGTTCTAACTTTAAATGGAAGAACGACGTATTTTTCATTTATTTATGATGTAATATCAGAAGGAAGACAAAGTATAGAAATGCTTTTCCTCAGAAAAAAATATGAAATTTTCAAATCGATTTCTTAATAGTTTTTATTGTGACTTGACAATACAGTCAAATTAAAAAGGGAAATTTCCATTGCGAAGGTTTTTGTTTACACCTCGCGATACGCAAAAGCATGAAAACCTCAAACGTCAATTCACCTCTTGATCACGAAAAGTGCGCCTTTCCGTTCTCTTTCCATATCAAAAGATAATTATTTACTGAGAAGATGCCCACTTTTTCTAAACGCCTCACTCACAGCCGACTCCTCATCTTTCGACAAAGGGAGCAGTGGTAATCTGCATGGTCCCCCGTACAACCCATTCATATCCAATGCGGCCTTTAATCCGGGAACTCCGTACTTTCTTGTAACCTAAAAAACACAAGACATGTGAATGTGAAGGAAACGATTTTTTCCTATGCCGTTTTTTCTCTAATGAGTGGAGTTTGTCTGGAAAGAGCAGGCGATGGAAAAAGTTAAAGATACATAATATGTAGTAGATTTTTTTCGAACTTAAATGGTATGTTAGGTCGAACGGTATTTCGAAAAAAAACAGACTATACCCCTAATTTCTCATGCTTTTTTTCCAAAGTTTTACCAAATAATTCGGCGAAATTAGAGAGTGTTGTAAAGCTACAGCCTCCTTCAATTCATTTCTCTGGAAAAGTTTGTAGAGCTGGCACACTTCCTTCCCAAGAACATTCGCTAGAGCTGATATAACCCCAACACAACCTGTAAAGGAGACGGAAAAGACAGAATTATTATGCAATGCTCGGAAAAAATCCCTTGCCAGAATAATTCACACGTTCTAATTGTAATTCACCAAAAAAGTATTATACCAGGGCAAAATTACTAAAGCATGTATTGCAGATAATCATAAATTTGTAAGTTTAACTTTGACCATATTATTTGTTAGCATGCGCTTGTTTTCTTTTTCAAAGGAAACTTTAATTACGGCGGAAGGAGTATGCCTACCTACTTCTGACTTTTTTGTATTTATTTAATATATAATATCATCACCATCATTTTTTTTACTGCACAGAGCCTCCACCCAACCAACGTGATATGGAAGATTCGGACGAAAGTGCACTGCAGATTACCTTGGTCCTGGTGTACAGCTTACATGCACATTGCTTTGTAAATTAATTACCACTTTGATATAGTCTATATAGCTAAAAAGGAAACTAGGGACTGGAAAAAAAGATTCACGAGTTTTAATGGAGGTATTATTACAAACAGCTTTATTTACTCCTCTCCCTCCATTATTTACATGTTCTCTTTTTTGGTGGCAGTAAAAAAAATAAATTAGTTTAACGACGCAATATCTTACCCATTAGAAGGGAAGGAAGCATAAAACCAGCGGAGCCGGCAAGGACTTGGAAGTCTTTTGGTGTGTTTGCCACAATATCTGAGATTTTCATGATCTGCAAAATACCATAAAAATGGGAGAGAACAAGGTAAAATGCATGCATACATATTATAATTTTGAGAGAAAGTTGCTCGATCGTAAACCAAACATTTTGTTGCACAATACTACTCCCTCCCTATTATTCCAGACCCAGTTGGTGGAGAAAAATAAAAGGAATCTCATGTAAGGAATCAATTCAAGCTCGTCAGTAAAGCACAGTTAACGTTAATTTACCGTAAAACCAAATAAATAAGTTCCCTTTAAAAAATAAGCCGACCTACTTTAGCTAGGCACAACCTTGTTAAATCTTAAAAATTAACATTATCAAATCTCCACCTGTGTACATATTTAAGTACTTGTTTCATGGAACTTTCCAAATCCTTCGAAAATCGAATACTTTTTCAATCAGTGGTCTTATTTTTTGTTGTTGAGTGACAGCGATCAGGTACTTTTCAAAGAAGCATCAAAACTGGTTTCTGTTTTAAAGTTGTGCCAACAGATTTTTTCCTTTAAAAATTGTCTGGATTTTTTCACTGGTTGCCAGAAAATTAAAGTGGGGAGTCGGATTAGGTTTCATATTCATAGTTTCACGTGAGGGTCTCCGCACTACTACTTATTACTACTCACTACGCGAAGGGCGAAATGAGAGGTATATATTGACAAACAGTGAAATTTCCTGGTAAATTTTCCTGCTGCGATTTCACCTAAAAGTACTGACGTTTTCCAACAGAACCAAGAACAGCGTTCGAATTTATCATAAGTGTTTTGTAGTACTCCAGACATCAAAGGAAATCTAGATTAAATGCACTTTATACGTAATATTTAGAAATGTAAATTATGAACATCATTACAGATTTCCAGCGAAGACTTTCTCTGTGACGCGGGGAAAATAAATGAAACGTTTTCATCAAAACCATAAAACATGTTAATAGTGAACCAGGTTCATAAAATTCTATGTTACAAGGTTGATATATACAAAGCGTCTTGTGAAAGCCATTGATACACAAACCTAAATTTTTTCTCACTATTCAATACAAATACATAACCTTTGTCGGAAAATGCTTCTTAATTAGAAGTATCCCTAAAGTAGTCCCTACCAAGCAACTCTGCCATCTTACCTATTTGCTTACTGAAGGGCTGTATTATTCAAGCAGATAGCATCTATTTTGAATAGTTCTGGAAGCGCTGAGACGATAACTCTGATTCATCATGTACATAAGTGAAAACTTGTTACTTTCAATGAACTTTTAACAAGCTAAATTACTGAATGAGTTAAGATTTTGCGATGTTAGCATGACTTGCTTGATAGAAAAAAGTGAAGAAAACTCCCTTACATCTCCTCCGCTATCCTTTACTCCAATGATATTGGGATGAGGAGCCAAAGCCGTGACCAAGGCTGCACTCAGGTCCAAAGTTGTGTTCGCCGGAACAGAATACACTATAATTGGCAATTTGCTTTTGTCGGCGACATCCTCATAGAACTTTCGCAGGACGCGATCCTAGAGTGGAGGGAGAAAAAGAAACATTAAAATTATGCATTTTGACAGAGTCACTTGCCATTAGCATTCAAGCTCACTTACACTACATATTTTCACGAGTTTTTTTCAAGCAATCATCTTCGTCATTTTATCACTTTAAACAAACTACCTATGCTAACTTGATTCCTGCTACAACCCACCCCCTTGTTTTCCTTTCCTTTTTAAATCGTTACATAATTTCTATCCTTTCATTGTATTTATTTACGTAAGGGGAAAAGCTACCTCGCCAATAAAACCAAACAATTTTGTCACTTCCACTTCCTCGTCGTTTCAGAATTCATCATATCGCGCTCTGTCATATGTGCCATTAGTATAACCTTTCCAATTTAATTGATCAAGTATGTATTTTTAGTCCACAGTAGACCATATGCCATCTCACAACCTTTAACTCTTAAATCCTTTCCAGGAGGGATGATCGCGATAGTGGGCGTCCTGAAGAAACGAGATTTTCTCCTGCCCCACTACCAACAACACGACAATATTACACATTCGAGAAAAAAAGCATTGATATGACGGTAGAAGGAGGCCAATGTTCACACACTCTAGGTTTGCCCAGCTCATCCAACTTAATATAATTCAGATATGTAATAATAACTCATTTGTTCTCGAAAGTTCTAGTCTCATGTAGACAAGCCATTATAGATGACACTTTCTTATTGTTTTCCATTACGTATTATCAGTTTAGGTTTTGTTTTGAGGGACTAATGCACCTCGTCGTCATCATCATCATCATCATCATCATCACCATCATCAGCGACAATATTGACAGTTCCCAAGACCGCTTCCACCTACATGGCACTTCTTCGCCGTCCTGGAAATTGGAAAAGAATCTATCCAAATAGAGAACACTCGGAACCAATCCACTTGTGTGAAGAGCGAGATGGGATGAGTGCTCCTCCATATGGATGTATGTACCCATTTAAAATGCACTTTCCCACAAGAACACTGCCTAAGTAATGATGATGTAATGTATGTACAGACCTTCAGAAACTATTATTGCTCCGGAGATGATGGAATGACAATCATCCCATTTTCGGCTTCCTCTCTGCAATATTAATTTCGAGACACGTTTCCATCAAATTTTATCGCTGAAATAACCTTTACTCATTCCTCATACATTGCCCATCAGATCAGGCTTCTGTTCTGTGTGTACGTAGATATCTAGGTATACATACATACATACATACATACATAATGCATGCAAGCGCTTTTCTTGTTCTTCCGCCTTTTTACACGCCCTCATTAGTTTTTCATCAAGACGTTCATATGCTTTCTAGTTTCTAGGAGTAACGTACAAGGAAAACTTTTTCTTTGAAAGTGTCTGTTGAATCCCAGGCAAATAAAAAAAGGGTTTCATGGGATCTTCATGATCACTACTATGATGATGGAGCCATATCATAACAATTTATGTAATGGAATGTTACGACCCCCCAACTTTCCTCGCTGTCATCTTCATCATTTAAAAACTTTCTCCCAGACTAAATTAGTTTCCTTAAGCTTGCCAAACTGCAAACCTGAAATGCCCACTTTGTGGAAATAATGACAACTTTTCAGGTTTCGAAACAGATGTGCCATGGTAATTTTTTTCGTGAGAATACGAATCCAAAAAAATGTGCAATGCAGAGCATTACTGGCTAATTATAGCTACTGCCATCGTTGCAAATTACATAGAACACCGACATTTTACCTATTAAAAATACACCTTGAGGAGATGATGTAATCATGCAGCTGGTGAAAAAAAACTTTTAATGACAATCAATTTAGAGCACTTTCAAGGCTTTTATGAGGGTAACCGGTAAACGTAACCGTCCTCAATCAGAGAAAGACGACTAGGTTAAGAGATTAGCTTTCCTTTTAAAAAAGAACACTCCAACTCCAGCGAGAGGATGGGATTATGATTTGCAAATTCCAACCATCATCACATATCATACGTCAGAGTCTGTCAGCATTCTAGTATTCATTACTACATCCTCCTGATTTGTTTTAGAGCTTTGAGGAGCAAACGCAAGTCAAGAGTTGATGAAGTGGTTGTGCTTCATGTCATGTACAAGCTTCATACAATTTTCACGGAATTCCATTACTTCGTGAATGAAATACGTATCTCAAATAAATACAAAGAGAGATACATATTTGTAAGAATTGGAATGTCAACAACCCCTTTTATCTCCTGAAATTTGGTTTTAATCCTCTGCAAGTAATTTCGGTGGAGTATCATCAAATCATCATCATCATCATCTTGGACATTTTCAAAAGGATTGTTGTGCACGATATGAAGGTAGGAGAAATGGAATGCATCTAGCAAGTAAGAATGTACACGTAAACTTCATACGTAATAGTAATAAAATAATAATACATAAGACATTCAGTGCTCGCATGCCTCTGCTCCGTAGTTGCATGTAGTAATTTTCGCGCCCTACATTTTTATTGCCTCTATAAAATTACGGAGGTGACTGGCTCCATTTAGTAAAGCCTTTAGCGGCTGTCCCAGAAATACCAATACACTCCAGTTATTTTTATTAGTCTTCGCCTTTTGTACACAACTTGAAACCTACCTGATATCTGAACAATCGATCGGATCGATCGATTTAGTTATTTTTGAACGGAAGTAAATATTTACTATGTTCATATGATTGTAAAATTGTAGTCCAATTCGGCATTTTAGACGAATATTATTTTTGTTATCACTTCTTTATTTTTTGCGCTTTTTTATTCAATAATATTTTAATGTTCTGCTGCAAATTCTTGAGAATTGCTCCATTCAAGCTCCTTCGTCGCTTTAAAGCTATCATTTGGCAGTTTTAGCAAATTCGGTTTCGGGTGATTGCAAAAGTCTTTTTTCCTCCAGACGGTATTAGTGATCATCCGCCTTAAGATCTCCTTCACGTGCCCATGTCTTAATTACAAAACCTATAACGACCAGTGCTGAAGGTTGACTGGTAGTAAATGAGAGACATAAACTTCCTCCTCCCTCTTGATACTTTTTACTACCCACAAGACCACATTTTGGTTGGCTGACCATGACACCAATCGCAATTAGACGAGACAATATGAGATGGGTTGATTTGATAAGAAGGAGCATTTCCAGGCAAAGCTAAGTAAGTAGGGATACATTTTCTTGCTGAAATCGGATACTGCTGAGAGAAAGTATTTCAATTTGATACTCTTTACTCTGACTTTCCCGCATTATCTCTCAGCCTCAGCAGACGTCTGAAGCAGTAGGGGGCCCACACTTGTAACGATAATGGCCGTGTCTCTTTGACCATTAAAGTAGGCGCCATAGTCAAGATTTAAGAGGGAAATAGGAAGCGATGATATTCATAGTCTATAAAGTGCATCAGACGCATTTATAATTATATAATTCCTTCGTCATCCTCACCCACTCTCTTATAACCATGGATATAATTGCAAATTGACATTCTCCATCTTAAAGCAAGTAAGTGAGGACAGATATAACGCGCTCCGCTCCTTATCTCTATATTATCCTCCTGCTCATCCCAAGCCAGAATAGAAAGAAAAATAAGGTTCTGTAATTTGGTTTAATTTTATTTTTTTGTTTAGGGAACTTTTTTATCTTCATTTCTCGCGAAGTCGTTCTACCCAACACTTCATGGGTAAACCTCAGCGGGTACACTTCTGCGGTTGGAATTTCTCCTTTTGCTTTCGTACGATTTCCCTTTCTCGTTTTTTTCCTGTGGTTGTTTGCTCACTCACTGATACAAGAATACACGGAAAAAAGTTTGACTTTCTCTCTGTATTTTGGAGGAGGACTAGTGTGTGGCAACATTATCGCAAGTTTTACGATACAAGGAAGATATATACAAGGGGAATGAATGCTCGATCTCTGCTTTTTTGTGGATTGAGGAAACACTGAAAAATGAACATGAGGATGTTCAGGATCATCACGATTATAAGGCAGAGGGTTAAGTTGAAAGAAGAAAGGAAAAGTCGGAGATGGAAAATTGTTGTTTGGCTTCGCCCTTTGACTTGCTTTGCACTGCTTTTGCATTATTATTGTAATGATGGCACAATATTCTCCTATCATCTTCATGAACACAAGGAAAGGACTGAATGAATGGATGGAGGAACTTTCCCATTTTTTCCTGCTTATCTTTTGCTTTTTCATGATTTCATACAGTTTGACCTTTTTTCTCCCTCTATTGCTCAAAAAGTGTAACGTGGCAGTATTACAATTGCTTTCACTTATGAGCAGACATTTTTCCCGAGATAATGTGCAACACCATACTTATCTCTGACGCACTTCGATATGCACTGGAGGGGAAATGGGAATAAGAAGAGAATGTGCTACAAGCATCATAACTTCTTTTTTTGAGAAAAGAATAGTCACAATAGCACACATTTTCCCATGAGGAATATCACCATCATCATCATTACTTACTTATTTTTTAGGCCGTTGAGCACAATTCAACATCCTTTTCACTTTTAATGTGTATCGACCGCTAGAGAAAAAGAACATCAATTTGCTGCTGAGAACAACAAGTTCTGTCATCCGTGAGAATAAAGAAGGTCAAGAAAGAACTGTTCCATTTTCCCCCTTAAATAAAATACATCCATGAGACTATACTTCTACCTACTAATGGAATCAGCTTTTTCCAGACGGCAAATCTGTCTGGAAGGCATTCAAATTTTAACGGGAGTGTCAAGCCGTAAAAACAATTTCCAGACATCAATAGATTCCATTTCAGATCCTTTTAAATGATCAAATGAAATTGAAAATATGTAACCTTTGCAAAGAGAATTATTTGCCGAGGCATCTGAGAAAAAGGAGAATTCATCTTGTTTTTCAGAAACTCCTCCATCGAGTTACAATTCAGGTGAAGTGAGGCCTATGATGGAAAAGGTGATGCATCATTCATGTCATGTCACATGCATCATAATACATGTATGCATCCTCCTTATTGAAGCGACGTCATAATGTGTTTATTTATTTCTTTATTTCTGAGAAAGACATCTACACTGGAGCATTATAATGCCATTGCTTAGTTTGTGCTCGGGCTCCCTCAAAACAAATCGAAAGAGAATGGGGAGGAGGTTGCAAAACGATAAAATTGTTGATTATGATTATTGCGGAGGAAATTTTATAAAGGAATGAAGGAAATGATATTCAGATATTTATAACAACGATATAACACAATAAGCGCCACCACTTACATGTAAGACCGAGACTCCCGGCAAGCGCCGGCGAGAATGGAAAAAAATAAGCCGCTTAGTAGCTACAAAAGAGAAAAAGTGATTTGTAAAAAGGTACTTCCAGGAAGTTCCTTGTGTAAATGTAATGAAGTTAAGGGAATGAATTCCATTTTTTCCACGCTGACTAAAGAAAACTCTTTTCTTTTGTGTTGAAACGGATGCCAAGCAAAAGTGAGAGCGAGTCATTTTTTGGCATAGCCTTAATACTCAATTGGAAAGTTGTTGGTATTAGAGAGGGATACGTGCATCAGATTTAGTTTTTTGAAGCAATCAAGGACTTCTACAATTAGAGTAACCTCAAAGATGGCCTTTCTCCTGGTTATGATGGAAATCAGAAATTAAATTGTTAAACCCTGAAGTAGGTAAGTATTTTCATGGCCGTATTCTGCCGGTGAAAGCTAATGCGTCGAGATATGGATTATGGATGTGATATAAAAAAGTGGGCATTTTATTATTCCACTTTACTTATTGCTTTACTGAGTGAGAGTGAGCGCTTAGAAAGTTTATGGTGGCATGGTGGTATGATATTATGTCAACCCGTGTGGTTTCGTTAGCGATGAAATGAAAGACCACCTGCCGCCCTCAAGCACTACCGCACTGGTTTCATCTGAGGATCTGATGCCGCAGATAATAATTTTCATGATTCATGAACCATGTCATTAACTTTATCTTTTTCATTTGGGTGCACTGAATTGATGGCTCCATATGTCATTTTTTTATTTTAGCCAGAGAGTTACTAAAACTAAGCCTTAGAATTACACATGCAAGCAATGAAGCAATTATTGCTACTTTGCAGAAGATTGTCTGAACTGAAAAGAAAATGCTTACATTATTGGAAGCTGTGACTGGCTAACTACACACTACACCGTACTGTACACACCCTCAACACGATTTTTTAAAAAGCAATACATTTGTTTGCTACCAAGAATTATAACGTGCCCGAATCGAAGGGACCCAACGATCTAGTTCCCCAAATTCAATCAACTTCATAAATGCAAAAGTCCGGACTGACATTCGAAGCCCTGATTGGAACAATTGGAAAGGGCAATAAATGTGTGTATGTCATGTAAGCATCCAATCCAATTTAGAACAAAAAAGGAAATGCAAATTACGGTTTGAATTCAAAATGTGAAAGCAGTAGTACTTTCCTATGATGAACAACTGTTTGAGTTTGTTAAGGGATAGCTAGTTTTCCCCTCCAGGACAAAGAGGAAATTTAGTTGTCAGTCACTTGCTTGGCAGGCCCGGCCACTTCCCTATTATTAAATAGGCATTTACGTACATGTAGGAAAAAAAGGAAGTGAATTGTGAAGGGAAATGAACGGGTAAATGGTGAAGCAAGGAAAATGTCTCTGTTTGTTCTTTTCTTCATTCACATCCACCACTGGAAATTACTTTTCGATGAGGAAACATACATTCGGATATAGAGACGATAAAAGGAGTTAGACATAAGTGAGTAAAGAGCGTGGGAGTTGTTAAGGAAATGTTAGTGAATGAAAATCGACATTAGGTTAAATTACCCTATTCTCTGTCCCATTCTTCCATTATTCCCGACAGAGCAATTTCCATTTCACGTTTTCCATTAGAGCCTTGCCTCATGACCACAAATTCATATTAAACCCTTCAAGTCAAGTTTTTTAACGAATATATAATTATATGTCTTCGGAATTTCACTTCCGATCATATCCACACCAGCCAAGAAAGATGATCGATTATGTCATGTGCATTAAAAAATGAAGTATTGGGATCGTTCCATGCGCTTAGCTTGGCTCGTGTCAACCCTGCAGCCAAATGTGTGCTTTTTTGTCATCATCATCGATAAAATGTATTCTTGTTCTCCAGACTTCTAATACCTAATATGTGATGAATAGCATAGCGTGTAGGAAGGATGACATTTCAATCTCCCTAAAAACTGCAATCTCACTTCAGCGTAAATACTAATTTTAAATTGCATATTTATTTGAAAGGGAAGTTCAGCAACCTTTTTTTGCACCATGTTCTCCTAAAATCTCTACGTACTCATAATGATAACCTCCCTTAGAGCCTTAATGGAAGCTTAGCCATGACTATGACTCATATTAGTTAACATGGAAGTACGAAACTCTTCTTTCACTCAGCATACAAGTTTTACGGCAGGCAGGCATGCACGGTGAGAAAAGATCGCATTAGTCTTGTTTACACTTTGCCTTGTTCATATCAAGGCTAACTACATCATCAAATCTCTCCCGGCAAAAGTCTGCGACGAGGAGGAAGGATTAAGGAGGTATCCAGTCCCCAATAACAACTTTCTCCGAAGGGGAGCGTGACATCGCTAGAAGATGTGTAGAATCTTCAAACGTGATTTGAAATTGATGACTCTAAAAAATTAGATTAGTTCTGCGAACATATTCTTATATCGTGGGATCTTGAAAAAGAAGAGCATGGTTCAGGATGAACTGTACACTTAAACCTGTTAGTCTTGCAAAGCAGCAGCAGCATGTTATTAAAGGCAAACAAAGAAATTACATCCACTTACTGTCATTTGTCCTTTGTAAAATGACGGAGAGATAATTAGAGCAGCATCAGCAGTCTTCTCTTCCGCAACTACATTACAAATCTCAATGGTCTGCTCAGTGGCTGTTGAAAATAAGAAATTCAAACTTTCTTTAAAACGTTTTTTATTCAGTTTATGTTCACATGGCCACTCCAGTTTCCCCATTTTGGGGGGAGAAAGTGCATGTGACTGAGCAATCTCTGATTGAAGTATATATTATGTACCTTTCATTTCTAAATTGAAGTCATTTCTTTTTGTTCGTTTGTATTATAAAAAAATATTATGCCAACCAAATACCAAAAAGAGTTTTTTATGTTTCCTTAATAATAGAAATTCTTTGATTTTTTGTTCAAACGATGCTCATTCGCTCACTAATAAAAGCAGCAAGATTTCAATGAAACCAACTTCTACTCGACTCAATCATGCCCCACGGTTCCCTTCCATCTCTTCTAATTGTACGTATGCCTGCGCCATCCATTTGCTTTCTCCATCTCCGTATTTACTTTCCTGGAATACTATAATATCCAGAGAAGAGCATGGTTGGCTCGAACAGAGCCAGATAAACAAATTTGAATCCCACTTATCCAAAATCAGCAAGAAACGTGTAAGATCATACAGAACCCACATAAAGAAATCTGATCGTTATGTCATCCACACAAGACTTGTTTCGAAAGAATATTTCTTAAACTTTCAGAGTAGACCTTGTTAATTCACTGTTTGAACTACTTCCGTCTTGAGGGATCGCCATAATGGAGAGATACATGATACTTTGCCCATTCACTTCCTTTCTAGCAGTCCTTGAGGAAAATTGAGAGGCAACTTGTAGGCCCTTATGCCTTTCTTATGTCATCCACCTTTCCAAAAAAAAACGTTTACTAATGTCGAGGTAGATATTAATTCTATGTATGACGCACTTCACTTCATTTTAAAAAAGGTCCTCACGAGGAAGTGGCTCGGTGCTTTGCTGTTCTGTTTGATTGTTTATTTGGACAATGTAAGAGAAAGGGAGTAGGTACATTTTTATGGAAACACACTCAGTCGGTTAAAAAATCCAAGCATTATTTGCAGACATGATGATGATAATGACGATAACTATGACAAGGCCATTATTATTTAGTGTACCGTTCTGTTCTCCATTTGATTCGATCATAATATCATGTAGTTAAGAAAAATGGGCTCGCTTACTTGGCAAGCCTAAGCCCGCAATTATTTTTGAGTTTGCGTTTGACATTTTCTTCACATTCCGCACCAGCTCTACCTTCTCAGCGTCCTTCAGCGATATTGCTTCTCCATTAGAGCCCATAACAACGTAACCTGAAACGAGTCCAAAACAATACATATTTTCCGTAAACATATTTTTCGTCTGTACCATGACAATTGCATTGTGGCTTTCAAACCATTTCATGTTTATTCGAAGCATAAATCGTGCCATGTCTCGAAAATCGTAAACTGAACAGAAGAAGAAATTATTAGCAACTGGGGGCATATTTAAGGGGTTAAAGTGTGGCAAACTCTACCTGCAAAATCTATTGTGTTCCACTTTTGCATATTTTCTCCCAATTTTCCATAGTCGATCTCTCCTTTCTCGTTGAATGGTGTGGTTATAGGAGGGAAGACGCCGGAGATGTCTACTGCTGCCAGAGGCGCGGTGGTTCTGGAGAAGCATCTTTGAAGCGAACGTGTCCCTGGAGTGACACTGTTTCTTTGGAGGGATAAAATGACACCTAAGGAGCTACCTACACCTTCACGTGCAACTATCGATCGTATTTTGTTCATGGCGATTGGAATCAATTTATTTTGACAAAAGCCGATAACTCTCTCTTCGTTAAAGACTCAAGACTGGAACTGGAACAAGTGGGATGCGAGGAGCAGCTGCGACTATACTTATCGTTAACTGAAGCGACAATACTCTTTCAAGTGATCATGGTCATGTACATATGCATTGCTGATGCAAGGAAACATACTCAGTTTTGACAGAAAAAAGCACATGTTACAACCGCAGTGCTTATCCCAAAGCATATTATCATAATATAATGTGGGACTCTATATGACATTGCGTTACGTAAGAAAAAAACAAGTGTATGTAGTACATAATATAGGGATCTGATGATCATGAAAATCTCGAAGAGAATGCATGGAAAATCTAAAACGTGCTTGAATAATGATATGGAAAATGTGTACGTACATGAGCTGTACACGCGAAGAATGAGAATGCAATGGAATGAATGGAGTATGGAGGCCGTAACAGCGAACAACTCATAAAAAATATAAAATGTACTTGCTTCGCTGAGCTGTTTCAGAGAGCGCACACTGAATTCAGGATTCTTTACTGCTTTTCATTCTGGATGGAGATGTGTGATGTGATGCGAGGCAATAGAAACTTTCAAGGCCAATATCTAGCATTTATATCAAGCTAAATTTTTGTGCCTCAATATATATGTCTCTAGTACTGTGCGGTACTTTCCATGTACTGCCTAAACGAGAAGTGGAAAAAGAGTTGATGCTGCAAATACGGGATATCTACACTCGAAAGCATGAAAACTTCCTTCTCTCTGCAAAGAAGGCATGGGAAGAAAATTTAAGAA
>JAHZNI010003731.1:0-14489 GCA_027744415.1 Seira ritae | reverse complement strand
AAATTATGATAAAATAATAAAATCTAAAACCTAAATCCGTAGTTTCAATAACATTCTTGAATTCCTAAATAGCCAATATCCCTACGGAGCTGTTCTGGAATTACTAAATAAGTACAACGTGAAACGCGAACTAATAAATGCAAAATAGCTTGGCTAAATTAACGATTCAAGTCGAGTAAAAAATTTATTCATGCATAAAATGGCATCACTTGCGAATAAAATACAGTACAGGTAATATGTATCAAAGTCCACGGATAAAAAAGTCTCGTTCACTTTTTACTTTCAGTGGCAGTGGAAAGTCGACTGTCCTTAATTTGTTCCAACTCTTTCATAAAGGTAAAGCCCTCTCGAGTAATAGATACGTCTCCGTTTAGCAAACACCACAGCCTTTAAAAAGCACAATCGAGCCATGAATTTTGCACGAATTAACAGGACAAATTTTTCGTTAGTTAATGGTAATGAAGGCATACCGACAACATGTAATAAAAGCTGAAAAGTCGAGGGGCGACATCTTAGCTTTGAACGCATTAGGCTCATTACGAGCTTTAAAGAAAGCCTCCAGATCATCCATAATCTAATTAATAAGGATAGATATTAAGTACTTAAACCACAAACAATTTCAAGAATAATTCGAAAATTCTATATCCTAAGATTTGAGTAATCTTACAGATTCTTCAGCGAGCAATGGATGTGAGTCAAGCGATAGACCACGCACAAAACTAAGATAATCCTGCAAGACTTGAACTTTTTCATCTAACAATTCATGAAATTTGATGCGCTTGAGGTCAGGAACTTGAGTATCTGGTTTTGTTATAATTGTGACGTCAGCCTGCAAAGAAAAATAGAAACAATTCGTTAAAAAATTTAAAACATGCTACATAACTTAAAAGTTTAAAGTAAGTTCAACTAATAAATCAATTCTCACAGGTAATATGGAAGGGGACGTAGATACGGTTACTACGGGACAATCAGTGTGCAGTGACGGAAACTGATAGGTGTAATTGTACTTCACTATTTGCTCCTCCATCAACTCCTTTAACACTTGTACGTTCCTTATACCTTGTTCTGTAAGCTTGCCCTCATTTAATTTTGTTTCATCGATGAAAACCACGGTCCCATTACAAACTTGGAGGAGTCCAGGTTCTAACTGGTTGGTGTCCATGTTTTTTCTAAGGGAGAATGTACAACAATATTAGCATTTTTTACAGCTCATTCTTGCCAACTTTTTTGTAAAAATTTAGTACTTTGGTGTAAGGGTCCAAGAATTCAAATTGTCAACAGTTAAATCCAGCCGCAAAACTCGAGGCATTAAGGTTACGAGCAGATATTTCAACAATTCCGGCGTGTCTGAGTGTTCATCGACGGCACACAGGTTCACCACCAGCTTTCCAATAGGCCCACTACCATCTCGCATTAGTCTTAACGTTTAAATACATAAAATTTTAGTTAATGATTGAATCGAATGAAATATTCAGTTTCTGAAAATGCTCAGAAAAGGTGAACTTAGCTTACATGCGGGATACCAAGCCTAACATGACATAAACAGCCGCGTAACGGTCACCACCTAAGCTCAGCGAAATAAGGGCTCGTAGCGTATTCACGCACTTAGAAATCACCAGCTTGGATAGGTCGAAAGTTGGAAGTAGTTTCCTATCCAACGAGAGAAGTCTCGGGCTGCCGTTTGCCAATTTCAGAGCGGAGAAAACATGAATGACTGGAAACTTCAGCAACTCTGGATGAATACTCATACTCTAAAATAATAAAAAAAAATATTGTTTTTTAACTGTACTAATACAATATACGAGGACACGCTAAGATATATTTAGGTCAGCAAATGAAACAATAAATACCCCATCATATTCTTCGGTTTTGTCAGGTTCTCCTTCCAAAAAGTAGATAGGACCACAAACTTCGATTAGTTCATTTTGTTTCGGCATGTCATCAGTTCTATAGATCTGCAAAACACAAAGATCATGAAACTCCACACAAGAAATAACCATCAATTAATTATCAGTTGAAAAGCCAAAATATTGCAAATATCGCAATACCTTTAAAACACAAGCCATGGGTTTTGAACCATCGATAAGATTGCGAAAAAGCGATGGAGCAATCTGCTTGTAATCTGCGAATTTCAGCAAACTGGCATCATTCTCGGTTTCAACGTCATCATCGAGTTTGCTCTTCTTCCCACCAGTATCACCATTAGCATTACTGCCCTAAAACATTTAAAAATTAATTAGATAAATAATTCTCTCGTACGGCCGAAGTTGCTCGCATAAAACTAACCATCCATCCTCCAACTGATGACACCCAGGGATTTTCACCGGGTGGAGAGATGCCAATAATTATTTCCTTTTCAATCAGATTTTGTCGAGGTTCATCAACGTCATCCTGAAAGCAAGAGAGGCGAACGTTGTCAGAACCATTATCATAATAATGGAAAAGCGATAAGCAATCCAACAGTTATTTATATATTACAATTTCGAGAGCATCCCTCAATAGAGTAGAATACTGTTTTGATTCTCCAGTGATGGGGTCCGTAATAGTAGCCTGACAAACAGAAATCTCAGGTCCAACCACATCCTGAATCATGCACCGGAATGTGACTAATTGGCCATTTTTCACAGCAGTAACGTTGGCATCGTTCAGACAAGGAATCTGTAAAAAATCAATCTTATTATATTTGTCAACGTATGAATAGGCGTTTAATTTAATTTATAAGGGATTTTGGCTTTGCTTGCCTTCGGAACTCGCTCAGCTTTGCTTCTACGCTCAAGGAATTTGTAACTCAAGGTACTTAAAACTTTACTCTCCCACTCCACCATCGGTAAAGGTGAGACGGTGTCAGTCCGTCGAGCTGAATGTTAAAATTACATGATAACAACATGATTTAACTGCTAGTCATTAAATAGTTAATTTAAGCTGTAGCCGTTTAAAATAAAAGTACCGTATAAGTCATCGATAGCTTTAGTAGGATTCTCTACAAATCTATCGAAATCAATGGCCTCCCAAAGTCTCTCGATGTCAACATCCTTCTTCTCCGAAGGAATGGGAAACTTCCCCTCGAACAACTGACTTTTAACATCCCAAAAGTGAGTTTGCTCCACTTCCATCTTTTTCTCCGTCGTCACAGCAGTAAAATCAAGTTCAAAAACAAAAAATTAAAAAATGCTCTAAAAACTTGTTAAGAAGGATGTTGCTGAACACAGTGACATTCACCAGCAGAGAGCGGAGACGATAAATGATATCGGCCTCTGCAACAAATGAACAATGGATAATCGATTGATCTTACTACTGCTCTAGTGCATCTTCTGCTACCAAAAAATAGTTCTCTGTCCGTCTGTGGTTGTAACAAAGAGAGAAGTTCATCATGTGAAAGTTTTTCCCTCCATTTTCCCTCGCTTTGTGATTTCAAGCAGAGATCAATGCAAAATCGTCTCAATCCGTACCACAAGTTCAATGGTCAAAATGAGATGCATCTAAATATACCTAGGAATTTAGGCCTGGAATATGTACCTAGAAGTATCTTCAAGAACCACTGCACTGGACGGATCCTCAACCACTGGACGGATCTCACGTCTCACAGTACATCTTGTAGGCCTTGCCTCAACTCAATTCCCAGGAATTTGGAGAGGAGACGATGATACGGGTAAATGCGCATTGAAGAAAGCCTTGTTTTTCGTTTTGATTTAATTGCGTCTCCGGGGTTTTCTCCATCCGTTTCTGTTAATCTTGATGAGACATGCAAATGCAAATGAAATTTACGAAGAAAACCGGAATGAAGAGATTTTACCGTTTTCTTTTCCCTTTTTCAAACCAAAATGCAAATGAACTTTTGTAAAATAAATAGATTGCATTTGCATACATACAATCATAGAGCGATGATGGAGACTTTTGGAAATCAATTGCTTTCACTTTATTCTCATAGATTACTCATAGATTCTCATATTATATAATTCCTTTAAATTATTAATTTCCCATTTTGCATGAACTGAATAATCCTTCATCAATAATATGACTTAAGAACTGCCTTTGTTTGCGATTTTTATATGTAAAATTTTATTTTATATATATATTTTTATTATGTAAAACCAGAAGACGCCATGTGGAGAGAGCAAAGCACTTCAGTGTTGGTGCTAAAACAGCAATTACGCGGTAGTATCAGAAACCGGTAAGAGGTAAGTAATGACAATAAGAACGAGAAACGAATTTTGCGAAGAAATGACATGACATGACGATGCGAACAGAGATGTATGAGGATGCAAGGATTGGAATTGGAATCAGTGCCGAGCAAGAGATTTTCTTGAGATGATGATCATGATTCATGATCAATGGTGTTATATTGTGTTGCTGCTGCTATATCACGGCAATAGCAACACAATATTATGGTCGTATCGTGAGTCTGCTCTGCTGCTGTTGATGATTTTTGATGATGATGAGGATGACGACTGACTCCTTTTTTTACTTACTTTTTGTAAACTGCATAATACATCCTCCCGACCATCCTGCCTGCATAATGCATCATCATCATGCGCCCAACATTATGATATACAACACACGCATTGCTCAATAAATTCTTTGAAAACATCGAAATAAACATTTAGTATGTCTTTCCTTGCATTAGCTATAGTATGCGCAGATGGGAAAGGCCCTTTTTTTATTTTGCCAGATTGCTTCATGCTTCTCTAGGTGTTAGGTACAATATTATTATTATGCAAGTAAAGAAGTTTCCTTCCAAACTATTAAAAATTCCCTTAAAATGGCAATCATCATGAAAGTACAATTCAATGATATCCAAATTGGTTATGCGCCCTAATATGGACTATTTTATGCACTCAAGTAGAAATGTGATATTGTAGAACGACAAATATTTTATTGCAAGTGCTGCGATTCCTTTCCCCATTTGTCATTGTTGTTTTGTTAGTCATGAAATTTTCCATTCTGGGTAACAGTGTCACCAAAACTTAAAATTAATTGCTGGATGCGTTATATCATATCACATCTAGAGTTTTTTGTGCACTTATTTTTATTCGGTCCCAGCAAACAACGCAACGTTCGTTTCATCCTTACGCGTCTGCTTGATGGTAGTGAGCAATTTTGTGTGTTTGTGTTTTCTTCTGATTCCGTATGTCCTCCAGCGTTAATCAAGAAGAAGGAAGTGAGATAGTAAACTGCTCGTGATTTGCCGAGAGGAAGTAAGTGGTTTGTCTGGTTAGACTATACACTTGCGAAAAATCGATCAGAATCAGATCGGCCCATCCAGGCATTAAATATAATATTATGCTGTATTTGTTCAATGCAAATGGTTCTTTAATCTTAAGAGAAATATTGCTTTGTGACTTCAATTTGTCCAGGATTGGAATTGCTGAAATGAAATGATGGGGGATTTAAAATCTGGAAACTTTCAAGCAGCAAGTATTTGTGGAGACTGTTCGGCTCCCGGTACGGTATAGTACACCTTTTGTGATAATCATGAATTTATAGTTTCGTAACCGAATTCCATTTGAATTTGTTCCATTTCTTGTGCTATGTTTCAACAGATCCGGAATGGGCGTCGTTAAACAGAGGAATTTTGTTGTGTAAAGAATGTAGCTCCATCCATAGGAGTTTGGGCCCACAGTATTCGCGAGTGAAATTCCTGAAAGATGCGGGATGGACCCATTCATTGCGAACGGTTAGCGGCATACTCATTTAGCCTGCAGACCTTTTTTAGAAAAAGAAAACTGTTTGAGTCGTATTAATGGATTCATTGTTATATGTCATTATTGTCTTCTTCGCTTTCAGATGGTTATGACATTGGCTGCTGGTCCTGGAAATCATGTGTGGGAACATCTTCTTCTTAATCCGAACAAATCAACTGACGCAAGCATAAAAAAGCCAATCCCTTCAGATTCACTGGAGTAAGTGCATTTTGAATTAATTTTCTAATATGTATTTATGGAAAAAGTTATGGTTACCAATTTTTACAATTGATGTGTAATGTGAAACGTTTTGCAGGGTTAAGCGCAAATTCATTCATTTGAAGCACTTTTTACACCAATTTGTTTTCCGTCCCAGTTCTGATCCGTTTGATGTTAGGAATCAGGAGTTGCATTCAACAGTTCGAACCGGGGCTCTTGATACAACGTTGAGATTATTGGCATCTGGAGCTGATCCGAATTTTTTTCATCCTGTAATTCATTATTCACTGTTGCTTTCTCAAGTGCCAGAACCATTAACCACTTTGATTAGCATTAGCATGTATACAAGAACTACTCACTCCTATATTTTCAGGAGAAAGGAACCACACCAATGCATGTTGCGGCTAGAAACGGACAAGCATTGCAGACAGAATTGTTGTTTCTTCATGGAGCACATATGGATGCTGCAGATTATCTTGGACAGACACCTGTTGAACATGCAATGTATGTTTTCTCCTCCTTTGTTTTACTTTCCGCATTCATTGTGCTTTCTCTTTTTCTTGTTTGCTGTATTATATCCACCCATCTTTTCCATGTATAATCGAATTCGTGTTTATTTAATTGTTTGATGCCAGGGCTGCCGGTCATAAAGAACTTGCACATCGAATTTTAGAACTTAAATATTTTTTAACGGACCATCTGTCATACTTTGTATGCAACGAAATGCCGGATCACTCAACTTCCAAGCACATATTAATTCCTTCAAAGCGTGTAACCAATGCGAAACAAGAAGAGGCTTTGAAAAATGTAAAAATATGGAATTCATTGTCTTCATACTTTTAACATTACCTATTTCAATTATTTTTATTCATTAGTCGTAAATTTTTAATGCTTGAAATTTTAATTTGTAGCTTGCCGCAAACGTTTTGGAGCAACTGGCAGCCGACCTATACGATGAAGTAGATCGTCGTCAATTGGAAAGATGTATTAGCATTTCAAAATTTACCAGACATTGCTCTTATAATTTGTATATTGTGTAACATATTCTTAAACACGACTCGTTGCTATTTCAGACGTATCTGCGACAGCTTCAGTAAAATCCCCAACCGACTTTAATAAATTTTCGATCGCATTTCTCCCCGTTAATCCTAACTATTCCTCCGTCCGCAACCAAACTCGTCAGAAATTTGCTAGGCTGTCCAACGACGAATTATGCGCCTTAATAACATTAGTTCTTGTGGAATGCAAGAGAAGACATTGCAACGGTGCATCGGATATAGTACTTGATAAAGACATATTTTTAAATGACGATCATACGTTTAATACGTCTGGAAGTAAAAACATCAGCAGTAATATCACCGAAGATGACGATTATCCATTGTATGATAGCGTTGCTTCCGATGAGGATTTAGTTCTTGCAGAACAGCAGACAATTTTAGCGCAACAAGTAAGAAGTTTAAGAATTAAGTATTAATAGTTAGTTACGTGAAGAAGCTGACATGTACTTTGCACAGAGGCAATAACTGCGTGGATTTTGCTTTTAGAGAGCGCCTTTTGAAGAAGCGTCTGTGAGTAGTAGCGTCGTGAAACCAGTGTCATGTTGCCATGTATCGGAACATAGTAACCCTTCCCTAACTCCTGCACGATTATCAGACTACGAATCCAAAATTTTAATGCTTCAAGAGGAAAATCAAAACTTAAAACAGGAAGTAGAAATTCTTAAGTACATGGTAAGCTGACAATTGCTGTATTACTTTACAACAGAAGCGAAACTTTGTTAATTACTTGCATATAAAACATCTATTCCGTCTTATTTAGATAACCAGTGCAATTCAGGAAACAGTTGAACTTAAAGCTGAGGGACTGATTCGGTCGGACGTCACGACTACTTCTCTGAACGGATCTCTTTCTAACGGTTATGCGGGAGCAAGTAACAGAATTTCTCAAATTGGGCTTCCCAACGGGCGTCTTAAAACACCTCGACCATCGTCTATGTGCGAATCTGGAACACTGCGATACGATGTTAGTCCCCTATTCAACATGCTCTCGTGCTAATTTCTTCTGTAATTTCTTTTTGATCTACACTTACAATATGGTTTGAATTTTCTGGGCAGGAATCGATGATCCCAATTCGTAACTGCACTACAGAGTCTTCATTAGAACAACGTCGATTTGAAATGGGCAAATCTGAATTGATCCAAACAACGACGAAGAGAATAGTAGAGCTTATAAAGGTTCTGATAGAGCAAGCTAATGCCAGTGACTTGACTAGCGTCACCTCTACCTCTTTTAAGATCTATCAAGAAGCCCAGGACATGGCTTCAGCTTTGTTAGCCAAGGTATGCTTGAAATATTATTCTATAAAATTCAAGGAAGATTAAAAAAGTTAATCAGTTATATATCCTCATACTTTTTCATCGATAATTTTAACAGGAAAATTCATGTAGTCTACAACTAAAGGAAAGTCTGGAGAATGTCTTGCTGCAGGTCTTGCGAATGAAATGTGAGCTGCCCTTGCTCAAACAGTCGTTCGATCGAAACGGAAAAGTTGTATCTCAAGACTTCCTTCAAAAAATCAAAAAGTTGTGTTTTGATGTGGGTGCTGGAATGAAGCAGTTGGTGTCCACTATTCTTACCGGAGACGAATAAGAATGCTTCACCTACCAGACATTTATGATTTTAGTTGAGCCAAGATTAGTAGTCGCAACGCAACCGTCAACACGCTACCTCCAATCATACGAAAATATGTTTAGTCAACAAACGATGTAAAGAGCGCGCGTTCTGCTTGAAAAAGTCAATAATGATTTGGGACAATTCAGACACTTAGTGAAGTCGTAATACAATTTTTATTGATAATAGTGAAGCAAAACTTTTCTCTATTTTACCACAATGCAAAATGCAAATCTTAGTTTCACTTCTACGAGTGTTTGCTGATTCTCGTACTTATGTTCTTCCTGAAACTCATAATCACAATTACTAGTGAGAACAAAATACAGAAAATTACTGAACTCTAATCACAAAAAATGATTATCTAAATTTGATACCAATTTTACCTGAATTCTGCTTTCTTCCTCCGTACTGTACTCCCGACAATCAGTCATAATTTTAACTGTAACTCTCTTCTATCATTGAGATATACCATATCTTTAATGCTCAAACTAACATTTAAATATGTAACTAAATGCCTTTCTGACTTATAATTCAAAAGTGTCCTTACAAAGTGCCTACTATGAAAAGACGGGTGATTTACAACAATAACAATAGTGGAATATGTACATGCATGTAGCTAGTTTCGTCAATCTCACATCCTTGTCGTAATTAAGAAATGAAAAAATCTTGATACACTTTTACAATACCGTTAATCTATAACTACTACTCGCAATTACAATCATAGAGTAATTTATTGTTATTTAAATCCGCATTTTATGTAATTCGTGCGAAAAAAAGCCATAAATAATAGTATTAATATCAAACTAACAACGCAAGCCTTCCCTTGTGCCCTTGACGAAAAGTGCAAATAAGATTATAAGTACACTAAATACATTACATAATATATTATGTATCATGTCTTCTCTTGATTTATCGCTTTATAGCTGTGAATAAACTAATGAACTATATAGATTGGTTGTTGTTGGTAGATGAAGTCATAAACATAATATTTAATCTACTATAGGTAGTTAAGCTACTTGATATATCCATGCTTTAAAAAATGTATTAAATTCAATGCATGTAGAAAACACTACATGATATACTAGACGAAATCAATCAATGCAATTAAATACTTCTCTGTTAGTTGTTAAATTTGCAATTTTACTCGTGCATGCTTTATAAAAAAAAATTTTTGCAAGTTTAAATATTATAACCTAAATGCATAATATTGTTGTGTTGATCATATTGTGTCTTCATTTAAATCTAGAAAATAAATACATTCAACTTTCTTGAAATGCTGGAATAATTATTTAATTTATTTCATCATCTTCGTCCGTCGGTTCGTTTGCATAATACCAAAATATCTACATAGTTAGATGTAGTGGATGACGCATGTCACTACAAGTCACAGTCTTTAGATTTCCCTTGTCATTTCATGTGTGATAAAAGTGATGATAATGTGATGATGAAGAAGATGATATGATGACTAATTACTAAATGGTGAAAGTCAGTTATCTGTGCTGTTGGTGGTGAACTTTCCGATCCAGCAAGCACTTGCTTTTCAAGCATTGCATGCAACACAACGTTACTTTTAGGTATACACACACACACACACACTAAGTCAAGCTATGTTACTGTGCTTTACATGAATGAGACATAGGCATGAGCATACAAAAAGTAGATGATATTTGTGAGAGGTGAGAACTTACAACACAACTATGCATGTGGCAAAGTGAAAGTAAGCAAGCTCAGAACCTTTTTGTGTCATAATAATAATGCCAAGATAGCACGCAAACATCAACAGCTGCTGTAAAAAAGACATTGAACTCCTCTCAACACTGAATTTTGTTGATTGACAATTACTCGTATTTACTCATTATCATCATATTCATATCATTACCGTTGATTATCCAGTAGTAGTAGTTGTAGTTATTTGTGGGTGCTTTCACGTTCTTTACTCTGCATTCTTGGACTCGGATCTGAAACTGCAGGAATGGAATGACCAAAAATTTAATGTCGTCGACGAGAATAATTATTAATACCTAATATTAATTTGTTTTGTCATCTTTGGAAAGATTCTCGTTATGAATCGTGTGGTGGTGCTTCGCAAATCCTTTTAGTTTTCCCGTAAAATAGTTTCAAGTGTTTTAATATAGTGCTTCATTTATCAAATCAGTTTCCTTTTATATTTTTTTCGTTTTGTTTTTGGATATATTCGTTGTTGCGTGGTGGTTATCATAAGATGATAAAGGCAATCTTGGTGTTTAATAACCATGGGAAACCCAGGCTTAGTAAATTCTACACTTATATCGTAAGTAATTCCTCTGTCTATTTAATTTGCACGAATAATTAGTTTTGTAAATTTATGTCAATAATACCGCAATTAAAGCTCAACTATTAATTTGTATTTCTAACTCTGCATTTTCTTTAAAAATCGTCACTTCAATGGAATTATGGGTGTACATGGAATTCCTTCAACTTGTTACTCTTCGATGTCGCCGCAATATCATAAAAACAAGAAGTTACTAATAAGGTTTTAACAAGAAATCTACGAAATATTTATGAAAAAATTATGTTTTAAGACATAAGGTTAGGTCTAAACACTCTTTACAATATTGGACTTTTTGTAAATGATGTTTAGACTGTACCTTATACGTCCAAACAGCATTATTTTTATGCTATTGAAAATCTCGTAGATTTCTTGTTTATAACCTTTTTAGTGACTTCTTGTAAATAGTTATTATTCTTAAAATAGGTATTACCGAAATACAACGTTTTTGGTATTGAAGCAAGGTCGAAGTGTACCAAGTTGAAGGAATTACATAATTATGTATACAGCCTTAAGCATGAAACAATTGAAAAATGGTGTGTTTGAATATTAAAGTCGGAAGAAGGATTGCAACTAACATTGCTAACGAATGAAATTAATTGAATTATGTAACTTTAAACTTGGTGTAATGAATGGCCAATGGTTTCTTTTGTAGACTGAAGAGATGCAGCAGCAAATAATCAAGGAAACATTTCATTTAGTATCGAAGCGGGACGACAATGTATGCAACTTCTTGGAAGGAGGAAGGTATGGCCCAATGAAATGCATGCAGTAACACTTTATATAATTTCATTATTATTAGCCATTCAACATTGACTTGGTTTATGTCTTCTTCATTTCAGTGATTGCTTTATTCTCTCATAAAATGAAAGAAAATGAATTGCATTTTCATTTTCCTATGAAATGTAGAGTATTGAATAGCAATGTAAATTAATGTTCTATTTCGTCATTCTTTCTTCTTTGATTTTGGAATCAAATGCTTAATGATACAATTGCAAGTAGCATATATTTTATGGTATTTGACGTTTATTTTTGTTTTTAAAGGTCCACTATATTCTCAACGAATTAGTAATGGGTGGTATGGTGTTAGAGACAAATATGTCAGAGATTTTTACGAGAATAGACGAACAAAATAAATTAGAGCGGCAAGAGGTAAAAATATGATACTTTGCTACTGGCCATGAATCGTATTGTTTTGTCATTCAATTTCAGTTAATATTCTTTTTTCTTTCATTTGCTTTAGGCTGGCCTAGCTGCAGCTCCAGCGAGAGCAGTATCCGCTGTTAAGAACATGAATATGAACCTCTCCCAACAAATCAAAGACATCAAGCTCCCCGATTTACCTCAGGCTATAAAAGATTTGAAATTTTAACGGTGTTTTACGTAGCAGTCGAAACCTCGTTTCACATCTCCTATGATGAGTGTAACAGTGAAAACTTCATGTACGACAAATGATGACTATCATATATTTCAATTTTCTATTGATGGATAAATGCAAATTATTTTTCATTCCTTGTGTTAACGTAATTAATTATGGATTATCTTTTAATGGACAACAATGTGCAAATTATTATCATCGATGTCATAGTCGATGGTATTTACTATTTAATATTTACCTAAGTTTGATTTGAAGGATAGATTTTCCATCACAGAACTTTTTACAAGAGCCCTGTATTCTATGAAAATTGTGTAAAAGAGTGATCAGCAATTTAAGGCCTAAGCCAACATAGTTCAACATACGATTTGAAGGGTCTGCATTGAGTTAAATAAAAAGAACTTTTTTCTTTTCCTGCAATCGAATGACACGGCTCGTTTGAAATGTTAATGATTCATGAATGCCGTATATGCAGGTAGCTTAACCTGTTAAAAAAATATTACCAATCCTTACACACCAATATAATGTTTAATTTATTTTATAGTTCAGCACTTTCAAAACAATTGTCGGATTTTATTGTTCAAAATCAATCAGATTGAATACATTGACCAATTACTAAGCAATGAATTAGTAAGAATATCATTTCACTGACCTAACAGTTCGACATAAATTATGTAATTGTTTCTCCTCTACTACCAGTTTATTAATGCAAAGACATACGTTTTAAAACTTAACAGTTCATTGTTCATGGCAACATTGCCTGAAAAGATTTTTGGTACTTACTCATCACAGTTCATTCACTCAATCATTTACTCGCACAACCACAAAGACTGGTAACACCTTTTACTTATGTTCTGTTACATGCTTGTATATTTAGGAATTTCACGATACACTACTAACTCTACTGTGAATACTACTTTAAAAAGTCTAAAGACTAACTAATTATTTAAAAATAAAAAACGGTAGCTGACAAAGGTCAAAGAAAATTGCGGCGACTAGTGAGATTGGTTTGACTTGTTTCATGTTCATAGTACTTGTATGATTTATTTACATAATACGCTGCAAATATTGAAAATTAACTTTTATTTTGTACATACAGTATGTAACGATTTATTCATCGTTCGTCCGTGTGATAATACTTTTTAGTGTCCATTATCTTTGGAGCTGAAGGAAAGATTTGATTCGATCCGTTTTGAAACATCTTGTGAATTTTACTCAACTGAATAATTTATTATGATGACATAATCCCGGAGGATATATTTAGTAGTTGTAAATACATTCCGCCGAAGTATTGGCCGCTTTTCAGTAAAAGTACGCTTGATAGAAGTAAAAAGTTCAGAACCTACAGTTGGGAGTTTAAACCGTCGAGTGTAACAACTACATACAACCATCCGCTTAATGTCCCAATTTCTTCCTATTGGACTTGTGGAGGGATGTCAGAAAAAATCGTCGTATCACTTTCCGTTGCTTGTTGAGGCCAAACAATAGTTTTTTCTGCCTTCACACCCCCTTTTGTGCTCATCGTTTCCGGATTTTTAAAAATATTTTTCGTGCTTATATACATCGTACATGGAACGATACAAATCAGAAGTAATACAATATACGTTTTTAAGAAGTTATATTTTTCAGATGCTGAATAAACTGTCTATCAGTCTTCAGTGTAATTTCTCTGTATTTAAGCTTCAATCAAACTGTTTGACGCACTTTTCGAGATATTATTGACATCATGATGATCTAAGGAAGAAGTACGCTTGTTTGAATCAATCACGATTGAGTTGGGAATGTCTTTGTCGAAACATATACTCGGTTTATCCCGTGAACAATTATTGTCAGGACTTGTGCATGCTGAGACATTTGAAGTACTTGTTGACGTGACAGGAGCGTACGTTGTCCCACCAGGCTTGGAGAACGACTTTGTCGTAGTGGATGGAGAACTCAGCCCTAAACTGACGCTTGTCGAGGCTATCGGTTCTGCGGTCCCTATTGGGGCGTGGTTCCCCTCTTGACTATCTAGTCTGAGATCTGTGGACTTCGATTGGTCTTCCCGAATCAACCAGTACGTCGTCATTTCTCCTTTCCCCTTAAACAACGACAAAGCATCTTGTTCGTTAAATCTTGGGCAGATTTAGAATTGCATTTTATTTTATTGGAAGTTAAGCATTGATTTACTCACTTTAATTTCTAAAGTTCCTCTTTTCTCCAATACAAATGACTGAAACTGATCCAAGGCTTTCTT
>JAHZNI010003729.1:0-14573 GCA_027744415.1 Seira ritae | reverse complement strand
GGAAAACATTACTTATTTACGTAATTAAGCCTGAAAAGTAGACTTTCCCTGGGTCCGTGTTCATATTGAAAACGAAAACTCATCTGTACCCAACACAGTTCATCAAGGAGAGATTCGGAAGACTGATGGATGGTTGCTCATCATCCGGTGCTATGTATAAGCCAAAGCAGGTCTGGGCTTAGATAGTCACTCATCTCGGACTCTATCTTCGGATTCACTGGATGTTACAAAATGAGGAAGGATCATCATGATCATGATGACAAGCAGTGCTATTATTATTATTTACTCATGTCTGCTTTCCCTTCTATTCGGCACCATAAGCATGAACATGCATAATATAATGGATTCTGTTTTGTTTTTTCTGTCCTGTCCAACGTGCTTCCTCTCCTCACGGCCTAACTACGAGAAGCAACGTCATTATCATCTCTTACAGAGCTTCGTTCATTTTGATAGAAGTCCTCATTTCCTTGCCTTTGTTTTGATGGTGGACGCGGATGCTCCTTTTTAATGAAATAAGTCGCTAAATGAACCTCTTTCTGGCTTGGCTTGTATTTGCTTTGATTCAAAATAAAATCGATAGGTATTTTTGGCTGAATGACAGAACAAGCCATACCAATATCATTATTTCCAGATATATTTCCTCTTTCACTTTCCGGGAAAGACTTCATTTCATTTACAATCTAAATGTTTGCAGGGTCATAGAGCTATAAGAGCCAATACAATTGTGAATGGAATTTTCATTCCATTCCAGCTCAGCTAGTGTTAAAGAAGGGATAAACTGTGTTTATAAATTTTGTTTGGTCGCGTGAACTTGACATGAAGTAATCTCCCGTATTTACAAAGGGCGAACTTTCTATGCATCGCATATTCATAGAAAAGCGTCACTGGCAGCTGCTGTACTTGGACAATGAAATGCACTAGATCCACTACAGTAGGCACTTGTAAAATAATGGCTGGGATGACTATGCATTTTAATATGCATCTATTCCTGTAAATTGATGGAAATATGAATTTATTGTTAAAAACCATCAACAGGAACCAAGTAAACAGGAAGGTTTTTAAAAAACTCATTGGACCAGACCGGATGCTGTTTTCACTTTTACTTTTTGGAAGTCTGTTATGGACACTTGCTCAAGAAAAAAATATTTTGCTTGGATCACATCACGCCATTAAGTAACGCTCGTGTTCTTGCCATTTTGTATCATATTTACGTTCTCCCTTTGCCCTTTCCAGCTTCCAGGAAAAGTACGTGAGAATATAGATATTGTCGATGTAATCGTAATATGCAACGCATGCATACTCTCTAGTCGCATATATCATGACAGGGACATAATCCAATGACAAGGATATGAGAAAATAACGCTCAAGTATGTACAATTCTTTTACTCGTGTTCATGTTTTCTTCTTCTCCTCCTGAAACTTGAGTAATGTGACGTTACGCACTTGATCTTGTACATTTTTCTTTAATGTTGCACACGCATCCAGAAAAAAATGATATCCAGCAAAGCGAGGAAAATGGGATGGGGTCCATGGAATAACGGAAGACAATAATAGTATCATTCGTACTCCTTCAATTTTAAACTTGGACCCTTGCTGGGAGCGCAATAATGGAGAGGGAAAAAAAGACGATGCTGCTGGGCTGAGCAAATAATACTTATGCGGGTATTACTATTACTACTATTCTAGCTTTGCTGGAGTCTTGTAAGAGTCAGAATTGGTTTTATATGATTGTTCACGTCTGTCTGTCTATAACATTTTTTGTTTTACGAGTTCAGCTTGCCAATTTTGGTTCTCTTAAAATTTCTCTCCGAATGAACTTTCTTTTAGCTAGCAGCAATTTTTAGCTGTTTTCCCGGAGGAGGAAAGGCTATAAAGATGAACTAGAAACAGTTTTAGTCTTCCCCTCTCAGGAAGAAGTACTTACGCACATTTTTACATTCTTCTAAGATCATACCTTAGAATGCACTTCTATGAGACTTGACGAGATTCGAGCTGGAGGCTGAATTGTAGTAGTGCAAACAAACGGAGCAATAAAGGTGCTCACGTAATAATGCACTTAAAAACGACTAGGGTTAAAAAAGTAAGCTTTTTAAAAGTAAAGAGTCCGGATGTTTTACATCTCTTCACGGGAATACATCTTCATTTTCATTCTCATTCATTCCGTTTCACGCCTTCCACGCTCAAATAAGAAAATGAAAAGGAAAGTATATTTCATTCTTTCCCCGAGAAAATCCTGTTTCCACTTATAAAAATACTTGCAATCATTCACACTTACGTCTAGTAACTTGTGTAATGTTAACTTTATCGCATCACCCGCACCTACCAGCATTTCATGTCTTGTCATCATGGACATCGTTCTGTATGATCATGCTCATGATCTCGACTCTACATTCTACATCAAGATGAAATGATGGTAGCAATGGCACTCAAAAAGGCACTTTTACAGTTTTTTGACACGTCAACTGAAAAAATGGTGGATCCAATAGAACATTGGCTCCCTCACCCTGCATGGCTCCATAGAATCGGAACTGATGATTATGTACATATCCCTTGTGCAAATAAAACTCGCCTTATTTCACTAAAAAGAAAGGAGAGTTTTGCAAATGATCCATCCACTTTCCTCAAGATTCTCTGACATTCACAATGCATCTAATACATTCAAGAGAGGACGGATAATGTAATGTTCTTTCGTTTGAAATTATTTCTTTTTTCTCCAGCAGATCACGATCACCATCACTATTGCTCTGCCGGCGGAAACGACAAAAACATGCAATTTAGGAAGGTACTGTGTATTTCCATTCAGCATTTTTTCTTTATATTCATTTCATTTCAGAACTTTACACATCGTCTGGTCTTTACAGAAGCAGAAGCAATCCTTCTTGAAAACGATGCTGGTGGTGGTGATGTTCGGAAATGAATGCATGACTACTGAAGATTGTAGACATTTCAGGAATGCACGCACTTTACATTTTGGATAGTGAAAGAAATGCAAATATCAGATAGAATGGGGTATACCCCCAAAACTACTAACGGACCCGATTTCTTTACAACTATTATTGCGATTTCGAATGCATCCATGATGCACGTCTTTCATTCAGAGTTAGAAAGAATCATTCAAAGAATACGACGATCGCATTCTTCTCGTGGATGCCGCGTCACTATTCAAATTCTACTGGTATAAATGCATGTATGTGTGTATGCATATTATTCTATCCATCTTTTGTGCGGAATGATAAAAGTAGAAAAACTTTTTTATGCGTACGTAACCCTCCCTCCCTTCATCCTCCCCAGAATAAAGAGAATTTGTTTCGAATGATGATGATCAAGAAAAGAATTGAAAGTTTTCATCTAATTTTTCTGACTCAGTGAAGAATGAATAGTGGCAATATTCTTTAGATTTATGCTTACACCCGGGATAAAAATCAAACTTGCAAGTTGCTGTTGCCATTGCGTAGTCATTTCAAAGCCGTAAAAGCTTCAGCTTTAGCTCTATCTCCCGGCTTGGCTGACATGATGCGATTGATTTGATGGAAAGAAGAAAAGAGTTATGCGATGAATAAAAGTAGAAGAGAAGCAAGTGGTTCGGTTTGGTTTGCTTTTGGAGAGGGAGGAGAGGGGATGGGTAAAGTCATAGTGATGCAGGGGTGATTCTAAAATCCTTTTTACTTGCCTAAATGCCTATATAAAAGCCCTTTGGAAACGAGAAGTGACAGCAAACACTAACGCACTTTTTGGAGAGAAAATTTATTTTACTTCAGCAGATGAGCGCGGAACAAACCATATCAGACAAGATAGAAAGTGTGCGAGTGCAAGAGCAACCGACTTACTTAAGCCAGTTTGAAAATCCGAGTTGGTTAGGGTATTGTAGTGAAACTCAATGCCATGCCAAACCACTTGTTTTACTTTAGGAGGAAAAGTGCACGAGGCGCACTCTAAATGATGGAGGAGGTTTAAAAAGAACTCCATTATGTCTGTCCTGATTGAAGAGAAAATCCTAGGCTGAGGGAAAGGTATTAAATAGAGCAGAAAATGCATTTTTTTAAAATGAGACTTGAATAAAAAAGCCTGGTATAATGCATACCAACCTAATTATACTTATACATGAAAGGTTTTCCCCTTTTAATGAGGGTCATACAGCAAATGAAGAAGAGAAGGATCCTTCATTTAATCCTATTTGAAGCTTCTTCTAATTTTGCCAGGCCGTGTTTCAACATCGACGAGATTTAAAATCTTGCTGAATGGAGAACCTATAAAATTGGTTTAGTAATCAAGTTGAGCAGAATTTACAGCTACCTAGAAGCAATATTTCGTTGAATAGAGCCAAGCCAGCTTAAAATTGTCAACCGAGCTTCCAACTTTAAGAGTTCTCCCCTCTTTCGATAATTTTTCGTGGTTTTGGTGTCAAATGAGACGCTCCTCTAGTTAAGTTAGACTGCAATAATATGAGCAGTAGAATTTCGGCGTTGTGGTGCAAACATAAATATTAGAGGAGATGAGTTATTTCAGGAGCATTTTATTTTAGGAGGGAAAGGTCTATTACTGAATCCCATTATTGCGTATTTACTTGCCTTGAATTTCACCTCATTCCCTCAGACTTTACTTCGTTTTGCTGGGGAGAGCAGAAAAGCATTAAATGCTGCCAAAACTATTAACTCCCGCTAGCAGTACAATACACTACAACAGCAACAACCACTTTGAGAATTCTGCCTCATCGTTCTCAACAACTGCATTCTCCCTCCTCATTCTCTTGCCAATTAACACAATCGAAAATTGGATTTTGATATTATTCGTTGTTATTTTCATTCTCCTTCGGTTTTATTTCAAGAACATCTTCTATAGAATCTATTCTACTACACTCAAGCCCATCTTTTTTTGTTTGGGCAATTTTCTTCTCCCTTCTTTCCCCAACCACCAAACCAACTTTTTCAAACAAGCTCAAGGCTACTTATTGTTTCGGGCGAATCGATACCGAAAGGGTAGGGGAAAATTGAGCGTAAACTGTGAAGTAATTTTTTCCTTGACTTGCCTCGACAAACAAACTCTATATATTTATCTGCATCTTTTTGGGATATCGCTTCTTTAGTCAAATCGGATTTTCAAGCCAAACTAAGTAAATCAGGAATACATTTACAAGGAAAACATCAGATTTAAATGTACTTTGCAGCAGCTTGGATTTTTCAAGGTCTCAAGTCGACGAGTGCTTATTATCCTATCCACCACGGTAGTCCAAATGCCTACTTATTTCGCTTTTCATTTATCAACATGAGAACAATTTTCTGTGAAGCATGTTTCTCTATAGGCAAGACTACATCAATTTTTCAAACTTTTCCTCACATCACATTCATGTTGCATTTCAGAGCCCTTCATTTCCCCAAGAGCCTGGAAAAAAGTAACTTTTAACATGAATTGCTCAAAGTCTTCACATAACTATAACAAGGAAAAAAGTTTGCAAAGTATCTTGTAGCTCAGCTTAGCTCAGATTTTTTTCTCGGAAGAATTGAATGAAAAAAGTTGTTTGCGCTGCACTGCACAAGATATCTTATATATTTTTTTGCAATGCCATTTTGCGTAATCCGTAGAAACCCATGCTTTAGTGAACCGCATTTCAGGGGTACACGTACTGAAACTTCCACGTATTTTCATATCATCCTATGTATGTATTTCATGTTTTCCTTTTCTTTTACTTGCATTGTATTGAATTGAATCTGAAGTCGAGTTATTTTCAGAGATAGTTGAACCTGAACATGGAACTGTGACAAGTTGCATAACTTTCTCCAAGCTTTCATTCACTTGGCTAGAGTGAAGTCCTCCGCGCAGTGAAAGTTGGAAAAGTCTTTCCACGTTCTTCTCTCGCCAGTGGTTTTGGTTTGGAGACTTGTCTTGTCGAAGCTATTTTCGGAGTTTATTCCAACGTTCGTAAAGCCTCCTTCATGTTTCTCGTCAAAAAAGGAGAATTCTTTGTGTGAAGTAATAATGATATAAAAGTCAGCAGGATGTTAGATTTCACAGAATCCTTTTCCTAAATGCACATCAAACCACTATCGTACGAGGCTGGAAGAGCTGAAGCATAACATAATATTACAACAGTTTAAATGTCTTCCAACTTTAAAATAAGTCTTTTGTATTATATTATCAAGTCAAGCAGGGTTCCAGCTGTGCTTGCATCAAAGATTAAATTCACTGAAATTGTCTTAGACATTCACTCAAAGCAAAAAGAAGTGTGAGAAAGTGAGATTCTAAAGTCTAGCTTGAAAATTTTCTTTTGCTATTGTAGTGTCAGTGTAAGAGCGGTGCGTATGGATGATAGATCCGACGTGTGAATTTGCACCTTCACGGGAGACAAAATATTTATGTGGTTTTATTGCATGCGCTCTTCATTCAATTCTTTTACGACAGACTAGGCTGAGAGCGATGTGTAAGCTACACCCACGCTTTCAGACAATTCCAATTTTAAACAAACGTAATATTGTAAATTGTCGCCTATCTCATAATTCGCACGATAGGTGATTGATATTTTTATTTGCCTTCCTATAGCACAGTTTACAGTTCTGCTCTTACGCAATCCAACTTATAGCAGATGCCTTTTTTTTTCTTTCAAAAAATGTTTCACAAAGTGAAAATACGCCCAGAGACATATTCAAATATTTAACGTGCCATATCCAGTTTCTAAAACCAATTATATTATACGTATGCACATATTACTTACGATTGAGTTATTCATTTTTCCCAATTGCGGCTAGCGTAGGTACATACATATTACTTTGCAATCACAATCACGCTAATTTATACTCTGCTTACATCAAAGTTGCATCAACTTTTGCATTCAACCATTCACCCCGAAAACTCAGTAATTGTGCTTGTGTTGCACAACTTTTCTCTTCCATGTTGCTCTATATCGTTCGTACATAGTACTACTCCTAGAACAGAAGTCTACAAAAATTGATGCGATGGCAAAATGCCAGTGTTTATCCTAATCCTACACAACTTTCCCATTTTCTTCGAGCATATAAATACATTACGCTAAACTGGGGGGAAATTGCTTCGAGCTGATGAACGAGAAAATTTGCCAGTAATGGGATGAGTTTATGCCTCTCGGCTGTTATGTTATGCTAGGTCATACACCGCTTCCACCCATTATTCCCGATGGCAATGGCCAATTTTATGCAACCCAAGCCCATTCAACCAACCAAACAAGCCACCTTTATACCGAATTGTCCGTTATACGATAACCTGCTCTGTTTGCAATAGAAAGCAAGTCTACTGGAAACATTTTTTTGCTTCGTAAGTCATCTCTTTTCACGAAATATAATAGGCACATATTTTTTGCGCTGCCCTTTTGCATTGCAACATACCCTTCCTGACTCTGCCTTCTCCTGACAGCATTTGTAGGGTAAACATAATATTTCCAAGCCCATTTATTCCCATCCCATGCTTGAAGAATTTTTTTCCACCTTGTTTGCACGTCATGACCTTTTTAGGAGATTTTTTTATCTCAAAATAGACCTACCTAACTTTCAGTACAATGGTAGGGTAAAATTCAGAATAAAATGTTCGTTGAAAATAAGTAGTGAAACCTTTCTCAAAGACTTTTAAATTGCTTTGATTTACTCAAAATCCTCTTCTAAGGTCATACAACTATAAAAATTGCATTTTTAAGAAACTGACACACTGCATATGTCAGTCAAAAATAAGTAGCGTATGGAGGCTAAAGAATGAATGCAAACATAAACTAAAGCAACTCGAGTGAATTCATGCATTGCTTAGAGGCTTATAATAATTACTTTAAATATTTGAAAGAAAGTACTAAATTAGAACTACAAGAATTTTGTGACTGGTAGGCTAAAAATCGGGCTGATATGAGCTTACGGTCGTTCATGAAAAATTCCTATATCTCTGGTGCTTTTGAGAAGGAATACAACTGCCTGGATGCGTGAAAGTGTAAGAAAATTTAAGTTTGGACAAACGGTCTACCAAGCTTTTCTTTAAAGTGCTCACTGCTCACACTTCCTCCTTTACCATTTTGGAACATACATAAAGAAGTAGAGAGCGTGTATGATTTCATTTTTGCATGTTATTGCAGATAATGTATTCCAATTCTGTATTCTCATCTCAGCACAGCCACAGCCAGTCTTTCAGAAACATACACTCTTTATTTTTTTACACTGGTGTTGGTGCTAGCCTGAATCTACTTTCTCTGCATATTTGCAAGATTTAAAAAACAGAGATTTTCACTCCTCTCAGCATCCCAACTAGTCTCACTTGGCATCCTGTTTTTCATCGTCATCGTCACTTGTTTTTTCGCGGTATTCTAAAAATGCCTGAGATTTGCAAAAAAAATACGCCAAGTGAGCCGAGCAAGCAGTTTGACCCTATTTAAACGCGCATAAGAAACAATTTTGTAACAAGCACATCCACTGAATCGGTATCCAAGTATGTATGCTTCACAAATATCTTCGTAGAATATTTTTTCGCGTATAGCTTCACAAAATGGGATAAATGCCTTTCATTTTTGTGCTTACCATAATAGTGCATCCGTATGTGCTTTTCAAGAAGTCCTTACGCGCAAAACATTTTAAGCGTTTCATAAGTGAGAAAAAGGTCTCCGAAGGCGAATAAAGAAGTGAGGAAGTTCAACTTAAATTGTTATAATGCTCATATACCGTAAATGCTTCAAAACACATCGGTTTGGCTGAATGTTGGAACTTTCACCTATCGAACAGATTTGTAATTTGTACATAATAAGGTTATTTGTAGCGGATGCAACCTATTTTCCTCTATAACCGGTAGACTATGCCTAAATTTAAGGTTTTACGGCCACAGTACTTTCACTATTGCTATACTATACATACCTAATGGATCTTTTCTTGAAACAACCATTTTTTCTCCATCGATAACAACACTCCTTTTCTTATTTTCTTCGCCAATTTCCTCAGCATTCATCTAGTTTAAGGGGGAAAAGTCGAACAACTGTTTTCCTACTTATATTCCATTCTTCGAGAAAAAAGTTGGAAAGGCTTCGTTTCCATTATTTTCTCCGAGTTTGACTTGACTTGGAGAAGATTTTCAGGAAGTGCTTTGAGGTCCTCCCGACTCATCATCCTTTTCTTCGTGAACTAAGCGTACATAATATACACGTAACAAAGCCCATACTAAAGCGGTCTGGCTTCTTTTCATATCAAAATCACAACGAGTATCTTTCCGTACTTGCTTATTTTCTTTCTTGTGAACTTTCAAATGCAATTTATTCAATCTTTATTCCATTCGTTCCTATTATATTCCTTCACTATAAAGAATATCATCATTATCGTCATCCTCATCTCGAAGACTTTTTTCTCTTCGAAACTTTTTCCCTCAGGACGGATTGATTTTGCTTTTGTATGCAAAATTTGCTTTGATAAGGCTTAAGTCTACTTCGATTTCGATCTTATAGATTCAGATGGAGGAGAAGAGATGTACATATATCCAGTATCCAACGCATGCATGCATAAAAAGCTTATTCTCTCTGGAAGTGAAAGCTACACTGAATATTTATACGGATATTGTTTTGTGTCTGGCTCTCGTCGGGAGTGCGTTGTTCTGTTCCACGGAAACACTGCACGTGTCTGCCTGTCTTCTATTTCATTCGTTCGACCAAAGCAATACTTCTTTCTGTCGTGGTATGCTTATCGCTACTCGACAAAGGGCTTCGGTTCAATTCAGTCCCAGAAGAAGAAGATGAAAAAAGGAAAGGGCTATATTTGTTTGGAAAATAATGATCGCTTTTCTCTTCAAGTTGACTTGATAAGCGTGGCCAAGTTTTTACAATAATACAGCTCAAATAAGAAAGATATTTTCATGCAAAAGATTCATGATCCTCCACTTTAGTATATCCTATTACAATTAATAGCAACAATCTCATTCAAATCTATAATTCGCGCACAGCGGGTCACATATTTGAAAGCAAAGCGATATTTTGAAAAATAGGTTTCGATGCAGCGTATTTCAAATTTTAATCGCATCTTCAGTTCTTATGATAGTTGGATAAATTTCTCTTTGCTCAATGCTTGATATAATAGCATCTGAAAGAGCGTTCTTGAACGTGATGTATTGAGTAGGTAAAGTGAAGCCTTCTCATATTTCACTCGAATTTATCATGTTATCTTGACACTGGGATGAAGCTGCTGCAGCTGTAAGTAAATTCAAAAATATTTGAATAGGTGTGTATTAAAGAAAATCCTGTCGGAGTCAGGATAGAGTTCGAATGCATGAGATTTTTTTCATCTCACTCATTCAAAAAATAAGAAACCCAGAGAAAGTAGACATTTCGAACTTTGGTTGTTTAGCTGTAGTTTTACGGAGGATTCCTTTGTGGGTTTCTACTTTCTCTCTGTGGAAGTACCTCAGCTAAAAACTTTTGAGCTAAATGCGTTGCAACGCTTGCTTCGCTCGTCTTTCCTGGTATAAAGGATGCAATGTTTTTGCATGTTTTAATACTACATCCTAGCAAGTAAGGTTTCAGATGGGCTGGAACTCGAAGCAGAGCAGGAGCATATCAGGTTTTTCTTGATTTCATATTATACGTGGCGTAAAATCCAATCTGATCGCAGTTGAAGTGAAGAAGACTTATGGCTTCTTTGATTTACTTTTTCTGTTCTTGTGCACGAGCAAAGCAAACGCTATCTATCTCACGCTTTCACTTTTCCGCGACTTTCCTCCATTATTTTTAGCTAAGAAAAAACCGTCACCGACTATGCCTAATGCCTGCACGCGCTTCCTGGATTTCTCGAGTCGGGGATCAAAAAATGATTATGCACGCTTCTAAGCCCTATGGTATGACTGAAGTAAGTATTATCCCATTCTCGTTTCATTTTGTAATCCTAAATCCTGTGATTTGAGTGATCGAGCTGATTGTGAGCTGAACTCGAGCTCCATTACATTTCTCCGATATTGATATCACTTATCCCCAGAACATGTAATGGCGACCTCAATCACCGTTTCTTGGATTTCAATGAGCTCCGCTCCAGAGCTCGACTGATTACGATTGCGAGGAATGAGTAAAGACCGAAACGCTGATGTGATCATGAGTGATCACAATAGATTAGAACTATAATACATTTTTCAGCTTAATGCATGCGTGTAATGATGTAATGAAAATGAAAAATTTATGATTGTACTGCTAGGACTTGTTTAAACGCTCGTGTAGGCCCAAAAATCCATTTCCTAAATTCCTCCCACAAAAAACCTTGCTCCTCTCTTAGAAAATGAAATTTGATGTGGCCTGGAGTGGAGGAGTTATAGGTAGCGTGCTAAGGCCACATCCAGAGTTGGTCATATAAGAGCCATAAAAAGGGAGAAAATTGTAGACTGGAAGGAACCATAACCACCCATTGGGAATGCTAGTTCTATTATGAGAATTAATTAGTACGCATGATAGCAGGAATACTAATTACAGTCATGGTCTGGTTTGGTTTGGTCATGGTGTGTTGAGAGTGTGCCGGAGAGAGAGGGAAAAAAATAAGCAGGGCCATGAAAATTATTCCCCCAATTCTTTTAAGACTCTTTCCTAATAATTTCTGCTGCTTAAGCTTAGGACTTTTCCTGCCATGCAGCAGCGGTAGACATTTTTTACGATGACTTTACAACCTTAATTTTTTCTCTTCACCTTCCCCTTCCCTCCAAACTCCCCCTTTTCCGTTGTAATATCCTGTTTTCTTTAAAGATGTATAATAATGGGACCAGTCCAAGTTCCAACGAGCGAACCGACGACAGCGATTCTATCTCTCACATTTCTTCACAGCTTTTTTAAAAAAAAAAATGCTCTTTTTAAAGCTACTTTACTACTGGAAATATTTTTGGGCGGCTTCCGCAACTGGACGTATTTATGCAGTTAACTTGAACCGAACGTAACACAATCCTTTCGAGATGGAGAGTGAAGTGGGTGTCGTGCGATGCCGTGTTGAGTGGCTTCACAATATTTCCTTCTCCACTTCAGTTTGGATGCAAAGGTAAATTTTACGTCTTTCACTTATCTAAATCTACCACCGACCGAGCCGCTCTATATATTCGTAAAAGGTAATACATCTCCCTTGCACAATCCAAGTTATTGCCTTTGCGCGAGTGTTTGTCTAACTGTACAAATGGGTTATCTGACAAGCCAGGAACGAACGAACAAACGAGGTGAACTGGAATATCTGTAGAATGAGGAAGTGTACTCCAGAGAGAAAAGAGAGTGCCTGTGAGATAATCGGTTTTGCACAAAATTTGATCCTATTTCACCACAAGAGAGGGAGAATCTAATTATTTTTGGTGAAGAAAACAAGAGTTTAAGTGAGCTTGAATAGTGCGGTAGTGGTGTCTGCCTAGCTCTGTTCTTAAGCCCTTCCATGATAAAATATAGTTGAGCCAGTTGTGTTGTAGTACCCAGGGAAAGAGAAAGCATAGACCAAATACCGGGACCATAGGCTAGGCAAGGGGAAAATGGTTAAAACTAAAACAAGTTTTGTTTATATTACAGCAGCAATCATAGAGAAGGATAAAGCATTACACATCCCTTCTTCCTAACTAACGACTCTACTAACTGTTCAGCGGCGAGAAAAAAGCTCTATTTTTTCCTTCAAGCTTAAAATACCGCCGAGTTCTATTTTTCACTGCGTATTTTCCAGAAGCTTTACTACTCCTTCTACTATGTACAGAATAGAACAGAGGGGAATACGGGAGTAAAGAGAAGGAAAAGGTAAGTTAATGGGACCCTTGGGACGCATATAACCATCCAAGACTTAGGAATACAGAGATACTGCCGCACTATCCTCAAGTATCTTTTCACCCGAATCGTATTATAATGCATGTTCTCGTATTGTTGTTTGTTGTCAAACATTTCTTCCGTGTCAAAAGATATCGACTTGTTTGACGTGAAGGCTCTAGATCTACTATCCTGGATCTGTCAAGTCAAAATGATTTAAACGAAAAGGATTTAACATTTGGCCTCGCTCCTCATTTATTTAAGGAGTACTACTGTAGTGCCGGTAAAAATAAATGGAGTTTTGATGACCCTTCTGTACTCTAAGCTGAATGCTGATATCTGTAAGTATGCATTATGCATAGAACTTACAACAACTGAGGGAGAAAGAGGACAACAAGTCATTATTTGAAAGAGGTTTGGAGAAAGTTTAGAAAGTCATCAAAGTGATAAGAACATGGCTACGTTATTTTACTTTGTAGTTCATGTTGACGGGACTGGACTGGCTAAAACGATCATGATGCTCATGGAAATGAGCGAGTGTGATGTGATTGCGATTGTATCGCGTTTCAAAATATGAAAATCAAATGCAAAGCGTCCATCCACAATTTTCAGGGGACTATTATTCCCATACTTTTAGGTTGTTTAGAGATCGCATCTCGCATTTGTATTCAAGATAAGTTCTGTTAGGATCAGTCACTTCGCTTTACAATCATCATAGAAAGTGTACATGGAAAAGCCGCAGAAAAGAAGCCGCACTGCACTTCCGCTTGGCTTGGAGAGGAAGCTCTTTATGCAAAATGGCTGGAATAACGTTCTTATAGTTCCGTGGTCCTGACATGACTTGAGCTGACGAGTAATTTCCCCTTTTTTGGAGTTTTTGTTGACTGAGGGGCACTTTTGAACAACACAACAAAGCCTTTTGTGGAGTGGAATAGAAAGAGAATGGCTCTGGCTCGCTTCGAGCCAAGCCAAGCCAACTCTGTCCTGTCAGCTTACGCATTGCAAAAAGGGATCCTGTTAAAATGTAATTTGACTATCTCCTCATGGCATTGTTGTTTGCCCTTTATTATCAAGAATAGAAGGAGAAATTGATGTTTTTTGTCTGTTGTAAAAGGAGATCATTTGCGTTAACCCTGTTATGTTGTGTTGCGTAAAAAATGCATTCACTTTACTACCACAAAAACCATCATCATCCTCGTCATAGCCATCTCATGAACATGCACGCGCAGAGAGAGATAAATGAAAAGATCGAGAGCTCTTCCTCTCGCATCGCGTCCCTTTCAAGTGATGCTTTCCCTGTTTTGCATGAACAAAAATGTATGTTATGTTATTCCAGCAGCATGTCTGTGTCGAATGAAAAACTTCGACTTCCGGGGAAAAAACTGTTTTGCGTGTGAGGAAAAAAACACCAACAGCCGAACCACGCACGAGGAGAGGATAACAGAAGCAGCAGCAGAGATGATCTTGTTACCGAAATTTAGTCTGTCTGTTTCATGCCGTTTACACGCTAAGCTGAAACAAGTCACGATAGTATGCCATGCTTACCTTTAGCCACGCGCTTGCTTTGTATTTACCTTGCTTTGTAGGAACTTGGCTGTATCAAAATAATTAGCATTGGACGTGAAAGTGAATTTCTTGTAACTTTCGGTAATAATTATTTGAATTTCTTGTTCTTTGCTAAACCTATTTAATATACACGGCAAACAACTGCATCGATATTTTGAAAAGACACGAATTACGGACTGTGACTGTTTCGTAGAGTTCAATAATCTGTAATTTTCCTTTCCTTAAAATGAAACAAATGTATTTTCTTGTCCTCAATATTTTTTTTACTCAAGTTCATTTCTATTTGAAT
>JAHZNI010003728.1:0-26591 GCA_027744415.1 Seira ritae | reverse complement strand
ATCCAACGCTAAGACGATAGCAAAGTATGCAGAGGGAAAGGGTAAGCAGAGTGATCGCGCGAAGAAGGGATGGGTTCTGTGCTGCTTTATGGTAGGGCCTATTTTAAATAATTATTAAGGCAATTTTTATTAAGCGTCGAAACCATTTCAATAGTGCATCTTTGTGTTTAATGTTAATTTTTATAGCCAAGATGAGCAAGAAAACCTCGCGTGCCTAGTTTGCTCCAAGGTGGCCAAGCCTCATTCTGCCCTTGGAAATCTTTTGGGTTCGCGACGATTATCGGACGTCGTTCTCGTCGTGGGCGGTAAGGAACTTCCCAGTCCACAAAGCATTGTTGACTGCACGATCTTCTGTCTTTGCGATATGAAAGAAGAAGAGTACCAGCGTCGAAATTACCGACCTGGAGGCTGATGTAATGGAGGAAACTCTCAACTACATTTACACAAGACAGGTGAAACGACTTCATAAGATGCCACGAGGCCTATTTGCTGCTGCGGTTAAGTACGATCTCGAAGGATTGAAGATCGTGTGTGAAAATGTCATTTATGTGGGTCTCTCTGTCGAAAATGTGGCGGAGCTCCTACTTTTTGCTGAATGTCACTCTGCAAAGCATCTGAAGGATCAAACCATTCAATTCGTCAAGAAGTGAGGCTTAATTTATTATTTATGGTGAAAGTATTGCATCATATTTCATCATAATGTTTTATATATAATTCCTTTCTTTTTTTAAAATTTGTCCTGATTCTACCCTGAAATCGGTAACTTTAATCAAGTAGCCACGGACATGATCAGTTGTATTTATTTTCTCCAAATCCATTCCATTAAATTGCTTTCGCTTGTGGCCTTATCATGTGACATCGATCTTCGTTTCGCTGTTGGAATTTCATTACCGATGGTTTTTGTTTTTGTGCCTGAAAGTGACATTTGTTTCGCTCTCTCGAAAGTAAGTACCTAAGAAAATGGTCAAATGAGAAATTGCGAGTTGGTAATGTCCTTTAAATCCTTCAACCACAACACAATGCACCTAATATTGCAAAGACAAAATGATTGAATTTTGAAATAAAATGTTTTGTCATGGCTTTGGAAAAAATTGACCTTCTTGATCTAAGTATATTGAATTCATTTAAGCTATTCACCCTTTTATCAATGGTATTGGAGTAATAAATACATTCCGTCCCGTTATGTGTGTGTGTTATTCTATTATAGGTTAAATCAACATATCTTTGGAGGCATTCAAAATTGGATGCCTTATATGTGTACTTCCAAGTTAATCTTTCGCTTTCAGAATTTTCATCCTGTTCATATATCTTGATGTTTTTACGAAATCTTTAAGAAAGGTTGTTTAGAAACTTGTCGGTCGTCTGTCGAAACATTTAAAATAACAACTTTCAACGCATGACGCAGTGAGAAACTATGTATTTCGTTATGAATTAAGATTATTTTCACCACCAACGAAACTCAATATTATGCCAAAAACAGGAATTTTTATTATTTGTTAAGATCTGCGAAATTATATTTGATATTCCATTTTATATACAAGACTTTACAAATCGCAAAGCAGCTTTTACGACGAAAAAGATTATTTTCGTGGAAACATATACACGAAAAAAAATATACCAGTACAGCGCTACCAGGACCAGTACAAAAAATGCGTGTGGAATGGAATGCAATACAGTATTTATGTATGGAGTAAATAGTAGGAGTACTAGAGCCAGCTGTTTTTTTTCTCTTGTTTACAACGAGAAGCGAGCGCAGCGCATAAGCAGCGTTGGAAATGCTACTGCGATTGATGTTATTATGGAGTTAACCTCGAAACGTGTCGAGAAACGTCCCTGACTCGTACACGAGGCACCTTTTTCGAGGCGAAATCAACTACCTACCTCAATACCTACTCCATTGCATCTGACAATCCTATCCTCCTCTCTTCTTCTCATGGCATTACGCATCGCTGCTACAAAGCTAGCGTTTAGGGCGCTAACAACGTGTGCTACTTTCTTCTTCCTTCATAACACAACTCAACCGAAATTTAATGCAATGCAATGCAATAGGATTAGATCTCCATTCTGAAAAAATGCTGAAAAAAAATTCTGAAATATGCTGCGCATTATAATATTCTCTTCTGAGGCAATAAACTGGTAATGAAACCGTTTCCATCAATAGGAATGGAATGTATGCATGGATGGATGTATGGATCATGGATCATCTATTTTTAAAGAGCAAACAAATAATATTATGCATGCCATGCAAAAAAAATGTGTTGCGGTTGTTTGTATGACGAGGGCTTTATCACATCACATCACCATGCAAGTGCAAACAAATGATGATGATTGCATGAACGAGTACAAAAAAGAACGTTCATGAAACACGAATCATAAGAAAGAGTGTAAACAAAAACAAGGAAAAAACGAGCGAAAAACTGAAACAATCTCCTCTTTAGTTGTGTTGTGCATGAGGAGACATCATGGAGCATCGTCATCATCATCACCATAAAAAATTGCAAATTGCCTTAAAAACAATTTTCTTAAATGTTTTTTCAGTAAGGTCGGGTATCATAAAACGGATTATCCTGGAGGGGGGAGAAGGGGTGATCTGAGATTCTCTACGTACTTATTACTTATGCGACCAGATTAATTTCAAGACCAAATCAAAAATGCAATGCATGCAATACATATTATGGATTACATATATGCAAAGTGCAAACTAGTTTAGCGATGATAATTACACGGACAAAAACAGACTTGGACTTGGCCTAGCTCTAGCTTACTTGGCAATTTAGTTGGCATACAATTACAATGTTCATTGCCATGGCCACTCTGAGATTATCAGAGAATGAGGAAAATGGTTCAAAAAATCAAAGATGGAATGTGTCACCCCAACCATAACTTGAAATACGTAAATCGTAAAATGATATTCTATTCTGCAAAAAAGAACTCATCTGATCTGTGATGACGATATGTGATATGAATCAATGCTCTTGTTCTCTACTCTGCCATGATAATATGTATAATAGTTTTTCCATGATGAGGTGTCCCGTAGGTTACTGGGTGCAAAGTGCAACTAGTTTTTTTATGAACTTAAACGCTTCTTCCTCTTTCTTGAGTGACGTTAGGGCTGAGCTGTTGCTGCGCCTCATGCATTACTTACATATACATAGCAGGTAAAAATATCATACAAAGGAGAGCGCTGTTTTAGAGGAAAAAAGCGAGATGGAGAGGATCTTCTTCTTCCCAGCAACTGAACCGAGAAGACAAGAGCATTTGAGAGACAAGATGATGCCAAGCCAACAAGCTCAATCCGCAGGTTTTTTTATTGCGTTTTAGACCTCAAAACCCCAACTGGGTTAAGTAGGTAGGTGCACTGGGAAAATTGCAACAGAAGCTGCTGGTCCAGAAGAGATCTTGTCTCATTAAAATGAATGCATCAATGATTGTGGTTACTACGATACAGCAAGATTGACAGAGAAAGGAGAAAAAAATTTAATTGATTGTTGCATAAACGTCTAGTTTCTGAAAAGAAGTTGTTCTTTCACATAGAATCGAATTATTAAATTAGCACAAGTGTCCTGAGCCAGAATGCTGTATGCAAATTGGCGATGTTCATGTAATGCCCTCCTGTGGTGAATACAACTTTGCGGGGCAATTTGCAAAAGTAAATGAATTTTTTTCTTCAATCAGGATGAGAGAAATTGACAAGGGAAATGGAGAGTTTGAGGGAAAAACTAATTACTTTTGACTGGATTAGTATGAGGATGATCAAGCCATCTGCTGCTCCCTGAATTGAACAAGCAACCCAATCCTCTTCAATTGACGTTCATTTCAATCAAAATAAGGAGAAAAAAGAAAGCGATAAAGCCGACAATGGCTTTGGCTTGGCTGGAGGTCCCTCTCCAGTTTCCCTGTAATCATGCAAATGCAATGAAATGATGAAGGAAGAAGAAGAAGATAGGAATGTGCATGCTCCGCGTGTCGCAATCGCAATAAGTACTTTATTCGTGTAATAATGAAATGGAGGAGGAAGATGGAGTGTAGCCTCCCCAGAGACTAAAACAATGTCTCTCAGTATGCATTGCAATTCGCAATCACAACTCACCACACACATACTAATCAGTCAGTTTCCTCTCTCTCTCTATTTGCATTGGAAAATAAGCAGAAAATTTTCGCATTGGTTGGTTTTGGCTCATTTTAAGTGAATGAGAAAGTGAACCAGAAACCGATCTCAAGGGACAAGAGGTGTATGTATGAGGGAGGATGAGAGGAAAATAAATATGATAATAACGATGACAATGATGAGGTTTCATGGTCCCCAACTTCATTTCGCAACAAGTTGCAAAATACGGATTTTCATTACTTTACTTTCAGATTGGGGAAAATGCAAAACAGGTAGGATTTCAAATTTCGAGATTCGATCAAAATGAAGGAGTGAGGGAAATGAAATGGGTCATCTCATCACAATTCCCCTCTCCACTTTCATTTTGGAATGACTACAATACAACGATCAACAAGTTGTGTTGCCTTCCGAAAAACTTTAAAGAAATTTGCAATCAAATCTGAGAGTCTTGAACAATGCCAATGGAAAGTGAAGGAAAGGAGAAGGAACACTGCCTAAGCACGATCTGATCATCATCATCACGATGCACCCCTAATTCCTAACCGAAGCGCATTCTCAAGTATACTTACTTACTTGGAAATGGAATGCAAAGAATTCTAATATGCTGCCACTGTCTATGCATGCATGCAACCTATGCAACTGATCGAAAAGGCTGGCATAGGCAAAGAGGAGAGTGCTTCGCTTTCTCGCTCATCTCATCTCAGCTTACTTGGACCAGGTTCAAAAAATAAATATATATGTATATTGCGAAAAAACTGCATTGCATAACACAATCTTTTTTTCGGTACTCGCTCTCCGAACCTAAAGGAGGTCGACGTGTCCGTAGCCCATGACGTTCAAAAAAAAAGTGCAGCAAACATAAATGGTTTTTTTGTGGATGGATTCATTATCAGTGAGAACATATTATGCACGTACAAAGAAAAGAGCTCTTCTCCTCTACAAAATGACATGTCAGAGCAGAGCAATGGCCTAACCATAGTAATATATGTTATAATGCTAAACATGCGATAATAGCTTCTTCTCTGAAGGTTTTTCAATATGACTATCTCAGTGGCGCATGCAACGAAATGGAATGAACACCTATGAATGCATCGTATCGTATCGTATCACATCACATCGAATAGCGGAAAAAAATCCTGACTGAGAGGCACGATGCACCCACACACCACAAAAGCATGACAGCAGCAGTAGCAGAGCAGCTGAATGAAATGCGAAGGGTTCATGACTTATTCACACTTTCGCTCGTGTAGCTCAAAAAAGAAGACAAGAAAAGGGAAACTGAAACCAAACCAAACCACATTTTCTATTTTAAAGAGGAGTAGGGAAAAGGAGAGAAAAGGGAAAGCACGACTACAATAGCTATGTAATACACTTTGCTGGAGAACATGTCACTTGATTTTGACTGGTGGTGTGAAATGCACAAAGAACACAAGATTCACACAACAGCATGGCTAATTGCTAACGCTAACAATCAAAGCAATTAAGTATGTCAGGTAGGAAATCAAAAAATATGAAGGGGCAGATATATATTTATATTTTTGTATATTGTAAAATTGACCTGGTACAAATCCACCTTGGAGGTGTAGTAGTAGCTATGCTGGTACTCGGGATTGGTGAGGAGGGCATACCACAGGGGATGCACCCACCATCTCCACCGCTCGCGGTTGTAGCAGCTCAGCGTGTAGTCCATCTCGCCCCAGGAGTAAGTACTTCCCCTCAGCCTAACCTAACTTAGAATCCCTATCTTCCCTACTTTTAAAAAATGTGACACTTTTTCTTCTACTTGACAGATAAATTGAGTCCCGGAGTATGGCTCTGATTTTTCATTTTTTCGATTTGATTGTCAAAAAAGTTAATTTTTTGTAAATATGTTTGCTTTGCAAAAATGAAAAATTGACTTATTCATCGGAATGTGTAAATGTATTATTTATACAGCTTTCTATTTTCCCTTTCTTCTTCTCCTCCTTAAAGAAGGTGTGAATTGAGGTAGTGACAAGCCGGGACTGGGAGCGAGTCCATGGACAAGCACCTCTTTTATAAGGACGACGAGAGCGGATTGCGGATTGTGTAAAAAAATATGAAAAGAAAAATGATTTTGAGCTCGCTCAAGCCAACTCGGAGTGTGCAACGAAACAGAGCTCAAACTAAAAACTCGCTTCTAGAGAGAGAGATTGGGATGATGATGGAGAGCAGAAGGAGGAGGAGGAGAACACAAGAGGAGAAGGAGACGACGAACAAGAAGTGCATGCAACTGAACTGAACGCCACTGAACTGAGCTGTATGCACTTAGGCATGCACTTCGTTTCCCTTACACAACAACGCCATGTAACAACGCCATATAATAATAGTCCAACAAGCAAGCAAATAAAATAGCAAAACGTACATACATGCTCATATATAATGGAAACGATACTTGTGATCCAATTCAACTTCGGACAAAAACCAAAGGAGCTCCAATCCAATCCAAAACCAATCCAGTGCATTGAGTGATAGTGATAGATATTCCATTCCAAAAAAAACTCCCAGAAACAACTCTGTCATTATCGCCATTAAAACATTAGACATTTTTGTACAGGACGGGATAGTTGGATGGATGGACCATGCAAAAAAATGCATTATATGTACATTCACAATTCAGAACTACACGAGTTTATCTATTTGCTATGCTATAATATGCTATACAGTAGACATAGGTATATCTAGGAGGCGCATGCAGCTTGCAACGCAACTTGCAAAAAAAACATGCACGGAAAATAGCAAGGTAAAGCCGAAGAAGGAGCTTTGCTTTAGGGTAAAAAAAGTTTTTTTTATGGAACGACGAGCTGAAATAACATGGACTCGACTGAGCGGGGTCTGTGGGTGCATGTAGGAGAAACGTTGCAGGATGGGAATGGAAAATGGAAATGGATTGCAGAAAAATGCAAGAGGGGACGAAGAAGAAAGACATTGGAGATGGAGAGCACTCAACACTCAATAAATACTCAATAGAGAATGTTTTAGTGAAGTAAAACGCATTTAAATGTTGCCATTTATTACAACTCGAAAAAACCAAACCGGAGCCAACCAGCTAGCTAGAGATGGGATGAAGAAGATTGCAGAAAATTTGCAAATATTTAAATTATATTCAGCAGAGGAGATAACGGGATATTATGGGTGCAGACAGAGAATTGATAAAGTGCAGCAGCTACTGCGTCGTTTGGTAGAGAAACCACTGTACTAAAAATGGCGACAAGACGATGAATAGAGCTAGATTAGAGCCAGGGCTGATCAAGCCTTTTTCTTTTATTCTAGAGAGGAGTAGGAAGGAGCTGAAATGAAGTGAGAAACCATGTTACTCGCGCGGTCGCCTCCTTCCTCAGAATCAGGGAGAAAGTAAAATGCAAGCACGGAATCACGTTGCTTTGCATTTGCAATGACTTTCTTTCCTTTAAAAACGAAACTCTGTCTCGGAGGACCTTTTAGATAGGACATGCAGCTGTTTAAATTTAAAATGCATCAAGAATTTTAGATATGGCCCACACTCTACACTTTAAGTGTCAAGCCAATAATGGAAAATGGTGTGGGAATAATTTTATTTGGACTTAGCCCAAAAAGACGGTAATTTCAGTGACGTTTGGAAGCAATCCAGCCATTTTCTACTACTTTCTCCATAATTGCAAAAAAGTTAGTTTCGGTTGAACTCCCAAAAAGAAAAACAATCCTGTTGGCACTTTATTTGTGCGGTAACAATGTCTACAGTCTACATGGAACAAACAGGGGACTAGGATGCATGTCTGTCTACGAACTTATTTTGCTGAATACCGGCTTTGTAAATATTGTAAAAAAATTTGTTCAGCTCAGCTCATTTTCACCTTCTCCGATAAATAAAAGTTTTGAGCTCAAGCCTAGCCTGGGGAAAATAGAAGCGAGCCAGACCAGGCCAGAACCAGAGACCAGACCATGTCATACCAGTCCTTGTCATAGTCATAGCGATAGCGTGCGGATTTCGGGATGGAGATGAAAGGGATTAAAGGAAGAAGAACCGCAAAGCACAAAGCCAACAGCCAGCCCTGAGCTTTCTCCTGAGCCCCGAGGCGGCGAGTGAAAGTAGAGAAAGAACCACAACACAATGCACACAGCTCCACATAATACATCCTTTAAGCTTTCTCCCAAATGTCAGGGCAGTTCCGGGTTTGGGTTCTACACGTGCTTGAAAGAAGCTTTCCCTTCGAATTCTTTCCCTTGACTTGATATCAGCGTGTAAGGACACAACCTGTCACTTGGAATAAATAATATGCTCCTAGCTCTGCTCTGCTCCTTTCAACCGCAAACAAAAACAAATACACAAAAAAAATGTATCTGTGCATCAACCAACACAAGACAAGCTCATTTATTGAGTACCTGAGGCAAGGCTTCAAAAAATATGCGGAATGTTCCGAAACCAAAAATCAAAAATGCTTCTTTTTTCCTGACAACATTTTTAATTAGGATCGGAAAGCAAATATTAGGAAGCGGTTTGACAAGTCCAAGCCTGAGCCAGGGCAACCATCAAAAAATTAGTAAGGTTGGATTGGAGGATTGACGATTCTGATTCAATATGACGGACCGGTGATGGAAAGCCTCAGAAATTCAACAGGTCGGTCAACAAGACCATCTATGATATGACATGCATGGCAAGGATTAATTAAATAGAGCCCTTACCAACATCAAAGGAATATTTTTTAAAGTGAGCAATTCTGTATTTACTACATATTTGCCACGAGCGAAAAAATGGTAAAGTTAAATGACGATGATGATGCTTCAGGGTACAATTCAGCAAGCTCCAAAGAGACCATTTAAAAAAGAAATAATTCTACATCCGCACATCGTATCGTACATCTCACATCACCATCCTGCATTTCATTTTTGGACAGGTGTCCATTCGCCGAACGAACAAGCCCTTCCACTTTCTCTGTATTTGCCTTGAGATTTCAGGAAACTTCGCGTGTGTGGCAGTTTTTCTAAATTAATTAATTTTTTCGCTTCGTTTCATCTCTACTCAAGAGAGAGAAGTAGAAAAAGATACATACATACAAATTTGAAGTATGCACAACAAACACTGGGAAGTAGCATATAAGTAGAACGAAGTGCTCAAGTTGCCCCGTCATCATCATCAACTATTTTACAATAGAAAAGGGAAAAGTGCTGAAGCAAAAGTTAAAACGGACTTTCACCAATGAAGTGTGAAGGAAGATGAAGTGGCTTTGGCTTTGCTCTTTCGAATGATAACAATTATTTTTTCAAAAGGGGAATATACGTACTCAAACCATGAAATGAATGTACTTACTTAAAATGTATGAAATTCTTTTTTTGTGCATCTCACTTCCTGGATCGCGATCGGTAAAAAAAAGTTTTTGAAGTTAGTAGGTCATCATCATCACCATCATCATCATTCTTTTTTTGGAGATTGGGATCTACAACAGTGATTATGCAAAGGCAGGTAAGAGGTATCACAAAGGGCACGTGGCGCCCTAGTCCTGGAACAGTATGCATGTCCTCCATTTTCCCAAGGATAAACTTATTTTTGAGGAAAAGGAAAAGCGGCTTTACTTTGGCATAACATTTAATATGATGCATGTAGATTGCAGATGTGTGAGGATGACGAAGGCAAATTGAGAAATTGAAAACCAACTTTAGCCTTCGCTCATTCCCAATCTTATACACTCAAATACTATTTTGCATAAATAGGTTTAAGAAGGACTAAAGTATAAAGAAAAACAAGTGGGCAATGGTAATGGGGAGAGATCTAAAGATGGAAGTGCATTGCATTTTGCATTGCGATCTCCGCACCGACACGAACCAACAGTCAACCTTCAACCTTGTCTGTCGCTTTCTCTATGACTTCTTGTCCAAATTGTTGTCACATTTGCCAGCATGCATTTCATTTAAATATGGCATCTCTCGACAACTCCAAACGAAATTCTGACTAATATAGCACGTCACTCATGGACTCATGCGGTTTCCTTCCCTTTCCCCAGGTTTTTTTTTCCTTTTTCACAGAAAAATGCAAAGGAAAAAAGTTTTGTCCAAACCAAAACTCTGAACTGAACTAAAATAATTTCGTCTGGAATTCAATAACTCGATGAAAAATGCAAACTTTTGGAATCACGATCAGAGCATATGCCAAAAAAAATTTATGCATTTTTTTATCCATTTCACCTACACAAGACATAAAAGTGCAGAGCAGCACGTATATATACAAATGCGTCCATCTGTGCAGGGAGGTTGGGGATTCGCAGAACAAACAAAAGGCTCTCAAGTGAGAAAACAGAGAAAGGCTCTTGTTACCTCATACTTGCAGCCAAACAACCATTTGCTTTCCTACCTACTCAGTTTTTTGCTTACACTTTTTTGTCTGTCTGCCTCCTTCCCTTTTCCCCTCCACTCCACTCCACCTCCTGCCTGTTGAAAGTCGGAAGGGTCCGTGGAAAAAAATGATATGTAAGCAGTGAAGACGATGACGATTATAGTCATGCGAGTGGTGCATGATCGCGATCTCATCTTTTCAATTCCATTTTCCAATTTGACAATTAGCATTAGAAAGCAGAGGAACGAGGCGAGTCAATAAACGTGGAAAGGAATACAATGCAATACAATCAAAAAATGAAGCATTTTTACATGTAATATATCTGTATTCTGTGTGGGTTTCGAGTAAGCGATTCGATGGAGTGATCATGGAGGAGTGGAGGCGAAGGGAAAACATCAATTACAATCAAAGTCATACTCATTCCCATCCTCTGTCTTTTCTCATTTCAGATTAGTTCCAAATAAAAAAAAATATTATTTACAGACCGTGTTTTTTTTTGTTCCATCGACCCGTAACAGTACTTTGCCGACGACGGTTGAAGAGGAGGTCGAAAGTTCATTTTTTTATTGGAAAGAAACCTGTCTGCTATTGCTCTGCTTATTGATCATAACATAATCATTATATCATATCAACATAATGCATTGTGCAAAATGGAGTAGCCAACCTCTCCAGGAAACCACAATAATTGAATTGACGTTTGTGGAAGAATCCAGAGGAGGCGATGACATATCCGCTTCCATTGTGATCGTGATCGCATTAAATGAACAAACCACTCCTCAAGTTTATTTTATGAATAGAGGGTAATCATTTATTATGAATCATCATAATATCATCATGATATAGATAATGCGATAATGAAGACATTCATACTTCCCCTCCTTCTCGGTCGTCGACTTGACTTAAACTTCTTCGAATGCACCAAGGGCATTTCTATTTCTGAACTTATAAGTTAAATTATAAATTATCGTTCATTAATACAATCGAAATCGTGATCGCAAAATTTTCTTGAGATGGATATGGATAAACTTTCTGATTGCGATTGGCTTCCGCTTTCTCTGATATGTATTTGCTCGCTTTCGTTTATAGGTATTCGAGGTATTTGATTTTCGAGAAGTTTGAAAATGAATGGGAAGGTAAAGTTTACTAATGCACATGAATTGATTTGTTGATGTGATCTAAAATCCCGTAGCCCACTTTCGTTGTAATATCCTTGCACACTTTGTAACTTTTCTCTTATATTTACATTGTGCGTCCGCATTTCCTCAATTTTCCAGGAATACACGTGCCTCCATTTAGATATAAATGAAGATCGCAAAGTGGAATTGTTCTTTCCATTTCCATATATTGCTTCCATGCAAACATATATGAAAAAGCTTTAAACTTTTCTTTTAACACCATTTACTGCAGTTTTGATGTTTCCGCTCCGCTTAACTTTTTGAATGTATTTTGTTTGGATTAGGATAGGAAAGGATGCCCTGGGCTTCAGGACCTGGGTGGAGCTGGAATTGGGTGCAATGCTTTGCAAGCAGTAGAACAAGCAAGAATGGAATTAAATTAAGCCCCAATTTTTACACTTTTCAGCTGAACATATGAAGTGGACTCAGCTCAGCAAATCTTAAAATAATTCCAACTTGTTCCACTTTCCAAAAAAAACTACAAGCTACAGCTGAAAATTCTTGAAAGTAGTTTAAAGGATGGCTTTAATTGAGCGTAATTATTATGATGTAATTCAATTCATATTCTCGTACTTCTCCAGAACAAGTGAATGAACGGGCAGAGGAGGAAAGCGGAGGAGGAGGAGCGCACTAATCTAATCTAATTTGCTCGCTCTGGAGGAGAGGAAAAAAATGTGCATCGCGCGCATCCCATCCCAGCTCCGGACAACGCGACTTGCAAAGAGTGCACAGATTATGTTTGCTCTCTCCGGGGAGCTTTCACCTTTTTTCCCTTCATTTGTTCAGATACAATAAGTGGAAGGAAGGAAGGAAGGAAGGTAGATAGATAGTTTGTTTCATCCGGGGTGAATATATGAATTGTGCTTTGATGTGAAAAAGGAGAAGAGGAACAAGGCTAGCGCAAGCGAGTATGTAGTGAACAATGAGCAATTTCAAATTTCATCCTCTTCTCTTGTAACACGTAACGAAAAGGGAATTATGAGGAAGTGAGCATAGGTAAATGAAAAAAGGGGAAATACATAAAAGGGGAATGCTCTAGTATCTAGCTCTGTAATGCAATAACGAACAAATGCATGTACATTCTCATAAAACAAGATGAAAAGTTGATGTCGTTTATATGAGAAGAATGACAAAAACTGACACTATTTCTTCCTTTTCCCTTTTTCTTGCTGACAATGAGCTACCAGCTACAAGCTAGGGACTCAGTGAATTTTTTGCCGTTTTGCAATAATCAAAATTAATAAAGGAGGAAGGGAAAAGGAAAGATGACCCATTTTGAAAGCCCACGTTTAATACCTGCCTCAGAGCAATGATTTGAGTGCATTTTACAAGGAAATTCCTTTTTCTAGAGAAGATAATAATGCAAGCGTTAATCCCCACATTATTATTATGCTAATCGACTGCAATAATGTGCGTTTTTTCCTGCGTACACTCCACTACACTCCTCCAGAAGTAATTTTAAGAAAGTGTTTCGTTTAGGGAAAACTTTAAAAATGAAACAACCTACATCCACATGCAAGATGAGCAGACCACGCTAACGCTTAAAGACATACACTGACCTCTTTAAAGCACGTAATCTTGACTTGTGCGGCATATTCACCTTGTCCGGGGTTAAGTTAAATACTACCAGTGCATCATTTAAATAGTACATGTGTACCGCCACGACCTCTAATTCTGATCGATCAACTCACTCACGCACATCATCAGCAATCAACAATCAAAATCATAACAAAACATGCTATCAAGTAGGGAGCTTTGCATTTCAATTTGTTTCAATTATGAATTATTACCTATACCTATCTATTATGATATTCCATTTCCATTGCATAGCAAACTTCATTTTTTTCAAATTATGAACAGTGCATATGAATACATAGCATCAATATCAAGCAACGATGACTTCTGGAATAGGAATAGAATTACTTAGAATCGAGTGCAAAGTGCCATGGCAAAGGGAATGTGATGGGGAACATTTACTTTTTTCAATGGACACGTGGCAACTCAAGGTTGTTCCTGTGACCGTGTGTAATAACAAAATGCTTACATGATAACAATTAAGATCATAATACGTAATATTCATAATATTTCAATTTTTTCCTGTCGAAAAAATTACAAACAAATTAGTATGATTCTATGAGGGAAAAATTATATCGATGTTTCTTCTTCTACTGATACTGATCCGATCTCCTTTTTTTCAACCCGGCTATTAAAAAAAACATCTTATCTGCGGAGAAGAGAGCAGAGCAGAACTAAGTGGAGGTGGAGAGCTAGGTGAGCGTGAGCTAATGTTCCCATATCATATCCTGCTGTTAGATTCAATGCACTTTGCTCCGAGAGGAGAATGTAGAAGAAGAGAACAACGCTACTCCCACAACAACAATCTCAATATAATAGTTATAGAATAGAATGGATTTGAGGATGCCTATTCACAGATAGAATATCGCAGGTCATTCATTTTTTTAAGAAAAAAATTACCCTCTGTAATTATTTGTGATTGCAATTTTTTCCTTAAAGTAGGTGCTGTTTAATGCTTGCTTATTAGTACTCACTGGGAACACGTCATTTTATTGCACTTGCTTCTCGTTATTTCCCACTGACAAAGCAAAGCAAAGTCATATGAGGTGGTGAAGATGAACGAGGAAAAACTTTACATGTGTAAATGTAATGATGGTCAAATAACAATGCGGTGATCAAGAATCAATCTTAAACGAACAACAGAAATGCTGTGTAGTAAGTGTGGTTACGGTTAGAACCACACGTGACTTGACCGATTATACTACACTAACCACAGTACAGCATTGAGATTGAGTCAAGTACTATTTCCGGTTAGAGCCATGGCAGGCCTTACAGCATGAAGTGAAAGAGTCTTCTTTTCGTCCCCTCTTTACTTTGCAAAAAATCCGACGTCATAATCCAATCCAACCAGGGATTTTATTTTATTATTATGAGCACGAGGAGGAAAGGAAGGAATGGGTATGGTATGGGTAATTGCAGGGTTAGCTTTGAGTTGAGTAAGTCCACCATGAAAAAAAAATCTCTCTCGTTTGCATTGCACACAATGCAATGCAATGCCTTGAAAAAGGAGTGAAGCACACATGCACGAGGTCACCCAACCAGAAAAGCAACGACTTTTCCCAGATTGAGATAATCATTATATTGCACTTGCAAATATTGCTTATTAAATGCCGGTTTCTAAAATAAAAACGTAAAATAAATGCTTGTTTTCAGTCATAAAATATTTGAGGGCAGCAGAATTATCAAGAAGCGGTTTGAACTAAAAGTAAGTAAAGTGCATCATCATCTTCTGCTCTGCCTGCGCACATGTTTCTTCTTCTTCTTCTCCTTTTTCCCAATGAAAAAGTAAGTGACAAAAAAAAAAGCCCGGGGTCAGTGTAATCCTCTCTGTAATATAAAGTGCAGGCATGCAGGAACAAGATCCAATCTCTCCCCAAAAGTAGAAAACTCAGGGGAAAGAAGAAGAAGGGGTGTTTCGTCTTCAACTTTTCCTCCTTGTACTTTGCTTTGAGGAGGAGGCTCATAAAAACGAGGAATTAAAGAGGGCAATAAAAGCGTGTGGAGAAAAAGAAGAAGAGAGCAATCGCAATCGCGAAAATAAAATGGGAAAAAATGCAAGAACCGAACTCGAACAACCCAGAATAAAAAATGCACTCATACTCATGTGATGTGAGCTCTACAGTTTTTTTTTGTGCACACCGGCAATAATAATTTTTGCCATTAACATCATCACAAAAATAAATAAAAAAGAGTGGAGTTTTATTTTATTTTTTATGCTTTTATGTGGCACATTGCTTGTTAAGTGCATGCCTCTACAATTCATTAAAAAGGAGAGATGAATTGGATTTGGATTTTGATGATGGGATTGAGGAATGCATGTTTCCCTCCGCTTTTATTGCATTCATTGCAATGCAATAGTGCATTTATTTCGCGATTCTTTTAACGCGATAACGATAACAATTAAAAAAATACTTTTGAACACGTTGTGTTAGTCATTGCCATGCCATTGCATTTCTCAGTATTTAAAACAGCATTGCTTTGCGACAGGTCGGAGGTTCCTCTGGTGGGGTCAGCAGTTAGCAAAAAGCAGTAGGAATAGGATGGGATGCATTATAAATTCAATGCATTTTATACTTCATGCTTTCACTCGGGACCGGCAAACCTTTTGTACCTTCACACCTGCACTTTTACGACATTCATCAAGTGATTCCATCTCAACTCAAACTCAACGTGAATGGCTTTACTGTTTACGGTTAAGTTTCAAGCCATGCCAAGTCAGGTACACAGTACACATAGGTCGGAAGTGAAAATGCAAATCAAAAATCGGAAAATGAAATGTTATGTGCGGGCCCCCTACAATGGTAATGGTCAGTGGTCAATGATGCTTTCGATTAGCATTCTTTTCACGAGTCGAGTCCATCTCAATTTTTGTAGGGTACCTACAGGCCCAAGCAAGTCGATACGACTACATAAGCTCGAGAGGTGAGGTAAGGAGGGAGCACGTTTTCTTCCTCCGAGATACATAAAGATAAGCAGAATGTGAATGAGAAGCATTTCTCTTTGTGGGGGACTATAGCATATCCCGATTCTGATGCCCAGTTGCCCACGCATGCATCCTCATCCTCATGGTGATGATACAATAGAGCGATTCAATTCATTATTGGTTATGGCAATGCAATTAAAATGAAAAAATCCGGTTTTCTCTCTATTTTTTATTGAGCCATAAAGATGTTCGAGTTAAGGGAGTGAACGATGATGATACACTACAATGCGGCGTGGTGCAATGGCAAGGACATTGAAAAGTTAACAGGACATGGACATGAGGATTGCAGATTGCAGGGAACAACGTGCATCTATATATGATCCCTCTTCCCCACTTACGTGGTCATCCTATCCCTATCCATCCATCTATCCAACTATTCACCTCACTTTTTTACGACGCTCATCAATCATATCAGCAGCATGAGCAATTGCCAATACAACACAATATTGCGAATGCAATGTGAAAAAATGGCAAAAGTAGTTATGGTCATGGTTATGTATTATTTTCTTATTGTTACTTCCCAGAGAGATCTCTAAATACAGAGCCGCGTTTCCTCCACTCCTCTTGAGCTGGACCCTGACTCTGATTTGAAATTCGATGCAAAATAAGTAAATATGTACGTGCATCGCATCTCATCTCATCGCATTGCATTCATAAAAAAGTTTCGAGTGGAAAACCAAACCAGAAATCAACTTTTACGGCCTTCCACCACTTTGCAATTTTTTCGCGAAAAAAGTCAATAAAGATGGAGAGCAAGTTTAGTTTTATATGTACATATTCGGTGAAAGGGCAAGCCAAACCAAGAACCAAGTCAAGGGAAAAATGTGGTTGGACAGGCACGTTGTTTCCTCACTTCTCACGTTTTCAAAAACGACAAAAAAAGATGATGAAGTGTAATGTGTACAGTGTTTCTTATATTCTTCTTCTGATGGCCGGATTACTTAGAAATTGCAGGGGTCACCTCAAATCTACAGAAACGACTTTTCTCTCGGTTTTAAAACAATGAATGTATTTATTGAATTCATCCTCCTTTTTCTCTCCGCTTCAACTAAGTAAAACGCATTATCATTTTGCATTTTTACATGTTGTTTAATGAGACCATTAAAAAGTGAAGTGAGTGCATCGGTGCTGCTCTAATCTCCTCCTCTCCATCTATAACTTGGTCTTGGTAGCAGCATTACTCATTCACTCACTTAAAATATTGCAGGCGAGCTCATGCAAAACCACTAAAACAAAGGCAGATTATTGCTTCCACTTTATTTCGTCGACGAGAGGCAATAAAAACGGCAAAACTCTAGAACAAGTATGAAAAGTAAGTATAATGCAAGTGACCTTTGTCATGTCATCGCCATCCTCATCATCATCATCATCGCAAGCAATTTCAATTTATGTATTTTCTCAAATGTCATATAGTACACCACTTACATCATTCTGGAGGAATTTTCACTTGGAGGAAAAAAAGGAGTGAGGAGGCTAGTCAAGAAACATAGGTAGTTGTACTGAAAGTATTCATTATCCTCATCATATTACTCCACTAATGACAATTGACAATCGTTTTGTCACGCAGTCACCCTCCTCCCTCTTTACACTTCACACCGTCGTCGTTGTCGTCAAAAGAAAAAATGCAATGAAATGAGGGATATTTTTATGAGTAGCAATAGCAATCCAAACGGAACACTCCTGGAATTTATGAATATGAATAATATTATGAATGCATCTAGTAAATTATGAATGAGGGTGATATTATTGACTTTAATCTCATATTTCCTTTCACCCTATTTTATTGACAGCATTTAACCTGGGAGCAGGAGAGGAATGCGAGAGGAACAGAACAAGGAGAGTTCTGTTATGTTCTCTGAAAAAAATCGAAAATACGATATTTGTCACGTCCCTACTTTTTCCCACAGTCCAGTCGATCTCTGGATTTTTAAACTTTAAATATTATTATGTACTATTACATATTACGGAATGTGTGGAAACTACTTGCCAAAATGAAATGGGGCACGGACGTGACGTGAGTCACCGAGTCTGGTGAAGTAAGTATCAGTCCGAAACTTACCAATTATGACAATGCCTATGACTACCGTTTTACTTTGGGATTGGCAACAATAATGGAAATAGAAAAGAAAGCAGATGAGATTTGCTTTGGTTTCCATTCCAGGACTGACAGCTCGTTTCTTTTTATTTATGAAAGACGAGTTTCGAGCTAATTTCCGCTAACGAGACCCCGTGGACAAATAAGCAGGTATAATTTTAAGGATTAATGGATACATGCTCGTTATTAATTCCCAGCGAATTTCAATGCTTCATACTATGTAGCAATACTAATTATGTCAACAAAAATCATTTCTCTTGGTTTGCCAGTGGGAAAAAGTAATTCTAATAAATAAAAGCATTTGATTAAGAAAGGTGACAATGCTCGAGGGATGCGAAGATGCGATGCGAGCTTATCAGAGCGAAGCGGGTGGCGGGAGAGCCAAACTGTAATAATTGCATTGTGTCGCATAGTAGCATGTCGCTCTCCTCGCCCTTTTGTTATGCAACTTCTTCCTTCCCTCGCTCCGAGATCAGATCAATGCAACGTACAATGTTAGGCTGGCCTGGCCCACTGCACCCTTTCATTTCGATTCTCGAGCATGAAGCGTGACAATTTTAACGAACATCATCATCTTGGAATGGAAGTGATTTGCAGCGATGTGCTCATGCTCCCATCGCTAATTAAGTAGCTTGTGGCATACCACATCACCACGCCACAGGTCAAACAATGTAACAGTAATAAGATTGCTTTCTCCAGTGCATGAAGGGCGCACAAGCGTGAAGGACTGTACTGTGTGTACAATGTGCAAAGCCTACATGATTTCATTATTTGCCGCAATACAATTGACTTGACTTGAATTGACTCCTCGGTCAACAGTCAAAGTTCGCTCGTTCTAGATAATTTACCGTCTCCATATCTTCATGCCTCAATACACACATCATATCATCATGATACCATCATTCACCACAAAAAATATTCCGGGCAGAGCGAACGGAAAAAGGTGGGCGAATATGAATGAATAAGAAATTGGAAAAAAGGAGCAAGCTCCTCCAGACAAAAGAGGTGGTGGCGGTGGCAGTTATGGAAAGCCAGAGCCACACATTCACACATGGCGGGCGAGAGAGTACAATGCAATGAAAAAATATGGAAATGGAAAACAAATTATATATGAATGACAAGGAAATTTCAAGGAGTCTTAAGTTGCCCCAAAAAAGGGAAAGAAAAAAATTGTCGTCCTCCTTGAGAGGAGACGGAAACATCATTCATTCAAGTGATGAGGATATTGATGATGAGCTTTTCCGCTAATGAAAAAAGACACAAGACGAGGATGGAGGGAAGATAAGGCCATAAACCGATTTTTTATTGTGGAACACATGTCGAGCTCCTTCCCTTCCTACTCACTGGGACAGAGGACTAATTATGCAATTAAAATGAGCCAAAATTGAAATTAGAGGTGGAAGAGGACGACGACGAAGGGCCTGCAAACTACTTAAAAACTTTGTGCTACCAGCCAGTTACCAATTTCTACATGACTACAACTACAACTCATCTCATTTCCAATCATCTCTCCCATCCTCCCTCCATGCTATGCATGGACAAAAGAGATGGGATGAGATGAAGACGAAGCTCGTAAAAAAGCATTTTCAAGCTCGAAGAAGAAAATTTGTGCACTCGGCGTGTTCTTGTTCCTGTTTGGTTGGTCTTGGTGCTCTGGTTCTTCTGCTATGAGATGATGGTGTTGCTGGTCCCAGGAATTCGAATAGGGGGAAAGTAATTGAGAGCGTCGTAAAAACAAAAAAAAAGAATATTTCTCTCTCATGTTGCACGAGACAGGAGACACACTTTAACAAATCAAAACCATCAAAAAGTGGCCATAAAATGGAGAATCCAGCAGATTTTTATGGAAGCAGGAGAGCAAGAACAAGACCATACAATACAGGGGGACTCACTCGCTCACCTGAGCCCGAAAATATGAAATATGAAGTCATCGAAAGCTACTACATAGCTGGAAGCCTGCTAAACTCAACAACAAAAACTGCTCATCCAGAAGAAGAATGAAATTCCTATATGACCGTTTGAAATAGCGGAGCCTTATTTAAAGTAATAGTAAGGCAAGTGCTTTTATGATTACTTTCATTTTGTGGACCTCTTCTTCTCTGACAAATCATAAAGCAGGAAACAGGAGCACAAGAATTTATTGAAAAAAGGGTAAACTTTTGAGCTACTATACATGCTACTTTTGTGTTGTCATCCTCCCTCTCCTCGTCGTCCTCTCCTCCAATAGGAAATTATTGGGGAACTCGAACGAGCTCCAAGAACAAACGAGGAAACACAAAATATGGGCCATTAAGTGAAAACTCATCGCATCACGAAGGAGAAAAAAATATTGTTTTCTGTAGCATAAGCTATTTCAGTTCAGTTTGAATGATACTACAATGCCAAAATGGAACTGTAAAAGAGGAAGAGCATAATTTTCGAAACAGGTCCTTTAAGCGTTTTATTGCATTTCAAAATGCTCAACTTTGTCTTCTCCTTCTTAACGGTTTTCTGATGGCTTCGCATAAAATGAGGAATTACCCACAACGCAACCTACAACCTACTCCAACTCCAAACGGATTATGCAATGTAGTACTCCAAGCGTGAAGCATGTAACAACAACGTTTTCGCAAATTAAAAAAAAACACATATTCGCAAAAAATTTGAAGCTGGTATGGTGGAGTAGGAAGTTCAAATCGCCCCGTGAAATTGAAACAAGGAAAGGAGAGGATGTCATTCAGATCGTTTTCTTTCTTTTTTCATAGCAAATTTTTCATGACTCTCTTTCCTTTCCCATCAATTCAATCCCTCAGAATTTATGTGGCTTATGAAAAGGGACTTTTACGGGATGTGATGTGATGCTCGAAGCAGACACATGCATATGCTACTATGCCACACTACCCAATAAATCAAGAGAGGATGCCATGCCATGGCATCTTATTGCGAAAACATTTTTTTAAATGGCAAGAATAGGAATGCACCTTCTTAGTTTATTATGGATTTAGAGGATTGGAAACTCTCAGATGTCGTGGGTCGGCGGATGATAATGATCATTGAATTGGAAGTGAGTGCCCTTTTGCCCTTATGCTCTTCTGCTGCAACTTTTCCAAATATAAAAATGTCAACGTCAACCGAACAACTCCTTTAAAATATAAATACTTAATGCTCCTTGCAAAAAAAATGTTATTATATGGGTAATTGTAATAGTGCAAGTCAAAAAAAATTGGAGTGAGTGGAATGGAATGGAGTCAAGAATTGAATTATGGGAGGAGGGATGGATGGATGGATAGATCCAAAAGTTGCAGCACTTTTTACAACAAGTCGTAAAGCAATAAAGGAATAAACATCCTCTCCAAAATGACCATAATCATGGCATTAAAAAACGGCAATGCCGCATAAGAAGTCGAGCCTGAAAGTCTACAAAACTCAAATAGAATAGAGGATAGAGCTGCTTTTTATTTTTAGGAATAAGACCGCTCTCCGCAAAAACTTAAAGTCGTTCAATATAATTTTTTATTTCATTTTAAGATTGCTCTAGGCACAAAGGCACTCTCGATTAAAACTAAAAGTCGCAATTTTCAAACGATGAAGCAGTTACACATGCTCAAGACATGATGCAAATGCATCCAAGCAGGCCCGGTGGGATTTTTTAAGCCAAATCAAAATGAAAACGAAATGGGATATGAATGCACTTTATGTAACCAAGATCAATATAAAAAATATTATTTTTGGAAGAGGAAATTGCACAAAAAGATAGAGATTGCGTTGCAATGCAATATAAATTCAAGGATTTTATATTTGCATATGCCATGAACTGAAATTAGGGGGAAAATTAAATGATAAGTATTCCGTGTATCGCGGTGAGGAAAGCATGAATAGTAAATGCTTTAATTTTTTTTTATATATCCCTATCGAATATATTGATCGCAAAGAAAGGGAGGTCGGGAGGGAAGTGGAGCTGCATGGGCTCCTCATTTGCATTGCGAATCTAAATCTGATCTGATTTGGTTATGACGAGGACAAATACAGGAGCGGATTTATATTTCTTTGGAATTTACTTTATAAATTTTTTTAAGTACGAAAAAATGCAATGTTGAGTGTGCTCATGGTAAATGCAAATTATTTTCCCATCCGTGATCCGTGCTAGAAAAAGAAAGATGTTTTCTCATTTCTCATCGAGTTCGATGATGTGATAACGACCTGAGTCACGGACAACAAACGAACGAACAAACGACAACGACAGATCAGATCATCGTTTCGTAAGAGGAGGCTCGCCATTCAAGAAAGGAAGAGATCTAGACCGGATGAGGCTGCTGGCGCCAACTAACGCCAAAGATTGAAGATTGTCGCCTCTCGCTCTCTCCATTGAATTAATATTCAAATCTAATTTTTTTGCAATTTCTTTTTTTAAAAAACATAGAACGAAAGGGAAGTACCTAAAGTGCAATTTGTGTATAGGATTCTGACAGGAGGCGTCAAAAAAGACGTTAAGTAACATTCTGTGCATAAGACATATTACATATCTATGCATAGCTGTCAAAATTAGAATAATGCCATAGACGATATTATCAATGGAATTTCGAATTCAGTTAGGCGAACAAAATAACATCACGCGCTATGCAAATGTCTCTTAAAAACTATGAAAAAATTGAGGAGTGAGAGTGAGAGGCTTCTGTCATTTGAGGGAAATTATAATTTTATCCAGCAAGACAGAGTACCTAGTAGTTGACAGAGTCAGAGTCAGTCACGTACACTCTAGCTCTACCTTGTGATTGAGAAGTGAAGTGAGTACACAACACATTCACAATTGAAAACATTATTACATATTATGAAGTTGGTCTATCATACCTACTACCTACGACGACGAACGAAATGGAAGATTTAGGATAAAACCTAGCCAAGCAAGACGTACTTTTCGCGACAGCGAAAACATTTTAACAAAAAGGAAAAGGATTAAATTCTATTTTTGAAAATGGATACTGGACGGAGAGGGCGCAAGTACGATTTAAGTAAGGAGGCCCTTCCTCTCATCATAATGGCAAGCTTGCTGCTTGCCGACTGATTCTGTCTTGCTGGCTGGATAGGTTTTCTTTCAATTTTTAAATACATTTGCATATTAGGTATAATGTACACTAAACGATTTTTACATTTCTGAATCTAATCTGAATTTGAATTCGAAATTACATTGAATGACTGAAGCACAAGTATCTATGGCATTATTCTAACTCGCGTAAATTTAACCGAATCTCTTGTCTGGCATAACTTGGAAATTACATATGTGCTCAAATTACAATTCAAATACTTAACCCGCCTATCACTTTTCTATGAAGTAGCAAAAATAATTTTTAATCAGATAAAATTCAATCTTCAATCGTTGGCGTTAGTCGGCGCCAGCAGCTTCATCCACTCCAGCTTTCTTTGCTTTCGTGAAGTTGAATGGTGAACTCAAACTCAATGCTGCTGTTGTCCGTGACTCAGGTCATCTGAAATCATCTACCAAAACTAAAAAGAAAATCTCTTTGTTCCTCGCACACGGATTAGAAAACAATTTGCATAACAATAAATACATAAAAAATAAACATTGTATTGACAATTTTTTTTTTCAATTATCTACTTACAATGTTGAGGTAGAAATCAAATCAGCTTCAGTACTTTTTCATCGCCATCGCCGCTTTTTCAACTCCACACTCCACGGCCCTCTCATTTATCAGTACCCACGGCCCTCGGCCCACGGTCTATTTAGTTCGAATATTTGCTAATTTGCTACAGCTTAAGCAGTTTTCTTACATTGACGATATGTCGTCGCAATAAAGCAATTAGCAAGAAGAATTGCAACCAAAATATTCAGGTACTTACCTAAGCATTCGATCCGTTTTTGGCCTGGAATGTCTGTCTGGACTTGGACAGAGGTACTCACTAAGGACTATTTAAAGAAGTTCCTCTTCGATTCACTATTCATTAAAATGACACGGCAATATTCTCGATAATATAATTGTTTCACACATTCACAAAACAGAATGTTATATAACTCTATAAAAAATGTCGTTTATGATTCATTATTTCATTACTCCGCACTTTCTGTAGCTGATAAAAAAGGATTTGTTTATTTCGATTCAGTTCTTCTACTTGTCCTGGCCTTGTCTTCTACGTGAATTCACACTCACTAAATCCAATATAAAATGACGTTAGTTTAGTTATAATAGTTCCAGTTAAAATTTGTTTTAAAACTTTAAAATAAGGAATCGAATAATATTTTTTTTCGTATAATATTTTTTTATATTTATTTTTTTTGTTGCTCTTCGTTAACTCAACTGACTATGCAGCATACAATACAGCATACTATTTTATCGAGAAGAATGCAAATGCAAAAGCTCGTTTTTGTGTGTGTTTGCTTCTCTTTTTTGCTCGCAGCTATTCCATCTCTGCTATTGTAGAGGTACAGTCGCCGTAGCAGTACAACTTCAATAGAAAGGAATGCGTATGTTTTGAAATGAACTCAACACGAAAAAAACAGTCCCAGAAAGCTAAGCAAAGCCATAGCAGAGAAGCAAGGCACAAGAAGGAAAAAGGGGTTTCTTTCGAAAAGCCTCGTCGTCGTCGTCGTCGTCAGATGACATAGATACATAGACATCCTACACATACTTCATAGCACTATACCATCCCATATTATAAATTATATAGGTAGGTACGTAGGTATTAGGTACGTATACGCTACGCTACGTAGTTCTGTTCTATATGTATGCATATGTATGTATGTATATTGCAAATGAACGAGGAGCTGGGATGTGAAAAACGATTTTTTGTTCCTTTGCTTTGCTTCAGCTCGAGCATCGAATCGAATCTACAGCTACGATGAACATGAGGCTGAATAAAAATTTGTTCCTTTTTTCTACGAGTGAGAAGAGAAGGATGAAAAGAAGGCAAATAGGATTACGATTTTTTCTGAGAAGGCTCGATTTGTTGCAAGTCAGTTGAGTTGCATGGCAAAGTATGTATGTACCTTTGAAATAAAATATATTTTTTACTATGGAGTAGAGAGAGAGAGAAGAGCGAGGAAGGATTCAGCAAAGCAGGATTGGATTTGGATTGAATGCACTCGGCCTCACCAACAATGTTAGATAGAGATGTACTTAATGTGGCGCCAGTCAATTTGAATGTCGCGCGCGTGGAGGGATTAGAAAATTTTAAAGATGGACTGTATGTAAACATTTAATATTTTTAAAGAATATTTATGGATTGAATTTTCGAAAAATTGTGGTCGTTTTATAAATCACGTTAGAAATGAATGTCCCCATTTATTGATGCGTGTGTGTGGCCTGAGTGAACTGAACTGCTTGCTGAGCTGATGTGAGGAGGAGAAGCGAGGCTTTTATGCAATACTCAATGGAAAATCGAGGCAAAGGGAGTAGAAATCATGGAAAGCTTTTATATTTTTTGACATGGGAAGGAGTTCAGTACTCTCGAACAAAGTTCGAAAGAGATATGTGGCGCATGTAGGGGAAATGGGACTGGGTTTGAGGCTCTGGCTCTACTCGTTCTGGGAATGGTGATTTCATGATGATGAAATGAAACGAAGTTATGATGTGGTGCGTAGAGTGTGATCACTGCTACTGCTACATTGCAAATGAAAATGAAAGAAAGAAAACGGGAAGGGAGAATGTGGCCGCTCAACTCAGCCAACTTCACAAAGAGGAGGAGGTGGTAGACATTTTTTGAAAAATGCTACAACACTTTGTTAGGCCAGGCTGGCGCTATATCCTGCTTCTGCGGTGGTTGTCGGTCGGCGGTGGTGGTGATGATGCTATGGCTATGTTATGATGACGATGATATCATAAGAGTATGGTCAATAATGGTGGTGCAAAAAAAAGGAGAGGCGCTAGGAAGTGCTTATAACGGCTCTGCTCTGTTCTTCTGTTCAAGAGAATCCTTTACAAAGCACTATCGGATGGCGTTTATGTAAGCTAGTGACATTTTTTCTAGATACGATTTTTTTGCTTCAAGGACATCCTTTAGCCCTAAAATGATGGTCTTAGGTGAAAAAAGTGAAGAAAAATTGTTGTGACCTTTGACATGACCCAAAACAGCTGATTCAAAAATGACGCCGATTTGTAAAAAACTAAGAGCGGCATCTGAAAGAGCGTTAAAAACTGTGTCTATGTTCCAATTTTCATAAAGTTTGGTGATTGTCCTGCTGAGTTACAGCACTTTTTCTTCAAAAAATTGCAATTTTTTGCAATTTTTAACAATTTTTTACTGGCCAGTCCTACATTTGGGGCAGACTTTCAAACATGCACAATGTTCCCCAGCCCCTTGTCTACAACATGCAACAACCCATTTTTGCCTAACCGGCG